>CM066915.1:22720410-22995409 GCA_033964015.1 Scolanthus callimorphus
ATTTAATTCACACCTGCCATATATACCTGGCCCCACAAGGAGAAGGTGATAACAGCGATCAACTACAATTGTTTTCATAATTCTAGGCCATTTAAAGAGGACCCTAGAATAGTGTATGAAGTCCAAAGTTGTGGAGATATCAAACAATCTGGTGATGCCACCATACAAGACTGGGTGAACATTGCTGAGGGGATTAAGAGCCATTACCATGACTACACTGGGTTTGTAGTGCTTCACGGGACAGACTCCATGGCATATACAGCCTCAGCATTGTCATTTATGCTTGAAAGCCTTAATAAGACAGTTGTTGTCACTGGAGCACATGTAAGGGTCACAAGGACGGTGGAGCCGGAGGGCTTTAGCTCCCCCACATTTCGCCAAGTTTTCATACATTTTCACTAAACTCAGCCCCCCTTTCCCCCCTCCCATCTTGCCATACAATTTAACTAATGAGCCTCCCTAATTTGAAAACTGTTCCGCCATCCACGGGCCATCACAATAACAATAACATGGGCCATTGTCATTTTGGAAATGAAATGTAGGCTCTGGTAGGACACAGTGCGCTACCAGCCTCGCTTTGATGTTTTTGCCCATTCATTTATCCCTTCTCACTGCTATTTAACATTGCTATTCTAATGCTTTGTTCCATTGATGTCCAGGGATCTAGAACCCCCACACTCTTTTATTTCAGACACCAATGTATGAGCTACTAAATGATGCAGTTGATAACCTCCTTGGATCTCTGCTGATTGCAGGGCGGTCTCCTGTTATACCTGAAGTAAGTCTAACATCTTAATACCCCATTGACTCCTGTACCGACGGCACCTTATAGCCTCGTGGTGGAGTGACCCCATTAGTGCACTAACACACAGGGACAAGAGAGACAACCTTAGTTAATACAGTAAAGACTCATGTATAAAAGAAGCAACTTTTTTAGTACCGTAGTGTATTGGGGCCTTGTGGTTATTTGCTAGAATCAAATCTACCATTACTGCACTACAGAATTAAACATGAATGGAGCTGATCTTTGCCGGCTAGAATGCGTCATATTAGACAGTGTTAGGCACACCTGCACTCTGACAGCACTCTAAATCCCTTTAGCCGTTCCTCTTGTTCCAGACACTTTTCAAGACTGAGCGGCTTCATCATTTGATTCTCTCACAACCTGTTTTTCTTTATGAAAGTACAAATAGAAAAGCGCAGTTGCTAAAGTCGTTCTCTAAGTTCATCCACAAGTTTATTAAGGTTTGTCACACAACATCTGACCATATGTTTTTACTAAATTATAAGCGGAACCCAAAATGTCATACCAAAGTTTTGTCTCCAATTTTACAACCATCCTTTTGAGCTTATTATTTTACAATGAACTGTACCATAGTCTGAGAGGGAAATGTAATTAATAAGATCTCTTTTTTTCATTTAGGTTACAATTTACTTTGGGCATAAGCTTCTGAGAGGAAATCGCTCAACCAAGTTAAATTCACAAAACTTCAATTGCTTTGCATCACCTGCATTTCCTCCTCTGGCTTCTGTTCATGCTGACATTCAGTGTAAGTAGAGAGTCTATATTTAACAAAAGTCTATATTAAACAAAGGAACTTTTGCGGGATGGCCTATATTTGGGCCAAACAATGGCAATTGAGAGGGGCTCTTAAAGTAATATATCAAACACGAGACAGCGTGTTTCATCAGGATTTCTGAAGAATTGATTGCTTGCAGTCTCTTTTTTGACGAACGGCGTCCAGAAATACAGGGGAAAAGTCTTTCCTCTACTTGCACTTTGCATATCTCCTACCCGACTTGTTCCCGTGGTGTGCTGAGCGTAACTTGTAACTTGTAAAGTTATACTTAACTTTGTACTTATTTATACTTAACTTTATTTATATTTTACTTTATTTGAGTCTCGTGACTAGAAATACGAGACTCAAATAAAGCGCGTAGGTGAACGCGCGCGAACGTATTTACGGACGTTCACCAAAAAAGGAACTGCTGAAGCAGTCTACAAACACTGGGAATTGGGTTAAAAAAACGATACAGTGTTTGACGTAGCTTCTCATAGAGTAACTAAAAGAAGGAATAAAATCTATTAGAAAATAACACCTATGTTGTATTGTGAATGTGCGCATTCTGATTGGTTGAAAGGCGTGTTTGTAAGAGACCCGAGAAACACGATTGTCACGCAACGCTGTCGCGCGTGTGTATCTAATTTCTAAAAGCAATAAAAATACTTTCTGCGTGCTCTCTGGTTTCTTACAAACACTCGGGAATGTTGGTCGAACTGATAAAACTTGAAAGACACTCGCCTTCGGCTCGTGTCTTTCAAGTTTTGATCAGTTCTCCCAACATCCCCTCGTGTTTGTAAGAAAGCAGAGAGCACGCGGAAAGTACTTTTATTGCTTAATGAAAACTAAGATCGCGTATCCAAATCTCCTTAATGATTATGATTTTCTTTCAACTTCTCCCGAAAACATTTTTTTATTACCGGAATTTTTCAGGTGCCCGAAAAATTTGGGTAAAACGTAATTCTGTATAGGGGAAGTTTTTTTTCGGGTCAGAAGAATCTCGGGTGTACGAGAAATAGTCCCATGTCCCCGTAAGGTTTGTTGTGATGGATCAAGTTAATGCCGAATATATTGGCATGACCTTGTATTTCAGTGCAGGATGATCTCATTCTCCCTGTACCATTGCCAGGAGCATTTCACGTCTTTTGCAGCATGAACACCAATCTAACAGTTCTACATATATTTCCTGGTATTCCTGTCAGCATGGTAAGGGCATTGCTTTGAGTAACTCATAGACGTATTTGTGTTCAACTATTCATGTGCTTGTTTGTGTTTGTGTTTGGGATAGGGGGGGGGGGGGGGTGAAAGGTGGCAGCAAAGTTAATGGAGTGGAATGGTTGGGAAGCCCGGCAAACTTCAATAGCGTGGCGGGCTGGATGTTGAAAAGGGCTATCACGTGAATTTTGACCCTGCACAATCTTTTGTTTCACTTGTATCATCTAATATGCATCTCTAAGTGTACATCTGAATCTGGCTGGCTTGATTTTGTTACTTGATGTACCTGCACAGACAAAAGAATTCCTCTGAAAAAGAGATACAATAACAGGGTGTCAGGTTTCCTAACCAATCGACCATTCCAGCTATAACGCACGCGCGCTGCATGTCGGTAGATGTGGGACATTTGTCGAACAAACTGTAAAAAAGCGCGCGCTGCATTCTGGTAGTTGTGGGACACTGCTTGGGCATTTCCGAATAAAGAAGAGCGCGCGCACGTATAGTTGGAATCTTCTATTGGCTGAGCATCGCGATTTTGGTCTCCCAGCCAATCAGGTTGAAAACAAAACAAGTCCTGCAATCGTCAGTAGAGACCTTAAGCTGCGATGACGACAATGAGGACGACAACGGCAGAGAACAATACACTTGATTACAGAGCACAATACGCGCACGTGCAAATGTACGAATTCAAATGCATTACAATCGTTTTCTTCAGAACTAGAACGTGAAACTGCTAAGTTTTACGGTCTGACGAGAACGTGAGCGCGGCGACCGATTTTGTCATTTTGTTTGATATGATTGCAGTTGGATGTCATTTTGCTGCTATCAAAGCTTAAATGCAATGGTGAATTGCAAACTGTTGTTGCATATTAAAAAATATGAACAAACGGGTAGACGAAGTTCAGTGATGCACCGTCGTGCTCGTTGCCGTCGTCGCTGCTTAAGGCGTACGACTGTACGCTGGACTGTGTTCGTCCTCTGATTGGTTTGTTGTTGAATTGGCTTCGCTTCTGATTGGCTAAGTGTATTTACTTTGCGTTACGTTATTGACACCATTAAAACATTGTTACACATGTGCAAGTCCTCACATCAATCTAACTTTCGCTCGTGATCCGCCGTTCTCACGCGCACCCCTTAACAATTCTGTCTCTTCCTTTGCCAGGTGCAGCGGTGCATGGAGCCACCTACACAGGGCGTGGTCCTGCAGACTTATGGTACAGGCGCTATTCCGTACAGGTTACAGGATGAGCTAAGAAAAGCAGCAGGCCGTGGCGTTATTATTGTTGTATGTACGCAATGTCTTGATGGTCCAGGGGCGATAGATGCCAATTTTATACAAAAGGTAATATCCAGGAATGCAATCGACGGGATTTCATAAAATCTTTTTCGTGACAAGGTACACATTTGATTGTAGCTGGTGGGGCTAAAAAATAGATACAAATTTAGCCATCAAAAATCTTCTAAATCCCTGTCGAAGGCTCATCTCTTGGGTTTATTTGGAAAGTTTGTTTTCGAAGCTCTATTGGAGAAAGAGTGAGTACTTTTCGTGGAGATTAACTTATAAAACCGATTACTTTTTTTGTGGCACTGGGGTGCTTTCCACAGACGACCCAAGATGTTGGGCTAGTGAGTGGAGCTGATATGACAACAGAGGCAGCACTGGCTAAACTATCCTATGTGCTCGGCAAACATGATCTTGATCTCGAACAGAAAAAACAGGTATTGTTACAGTGCAAGCAGGACTGGAACAAATAGTAATTTTTCGGCGGATCTCATGTAGAAACTTTTGTTATCCGATCACTCCTTCAATCACTCTACTTTATTCGGTTATGGAATCCCCATAACACGAAGTAATTTATGTTTTTCATCCTTGGCTCTTGTGAGGTTTAGTTACAAGACGTATTTTAATAGTAAAAACGTTACCGTGCCCTCTAAGAAAGCACAAGAAAAATTACGAGCTAGTTAAAAAAATATATTTTAGCACTCCTAACATTATATTCTACTAGATCAACTACAACTTTGATCAATTTTTCTTACCATTTGGGAGGCTTTAAACCCGACGCTTTTTGCTAGTCATATAGGGCCCTACATTAACTTTTTTCGAGAAATAAAAATGATAGCCACCAAATAGTGAAGTTTGGTCGCCATAGAAATCTGATCCCTGCTTAGTAGCCTTTAACTTATAGCCTGCTAGTAGCCCGACCAATCAGAATGCAGCATTGATAATAGACCACTCGTACGTGGGATTTGGTCACAAATAATATTTTTCCTGTTGATCATTGTAGTTGATGGCAGCATGTTTACGTGGTGAGATGACACCCCTGGCGTCTAACCAGCAGAGTAGCGCTACTGCATTCTCTTACCCAGAGCTCCCCGGCTCGTCTCCTCGCGGGGGAGGCTCTGGTGACAGCCACTGACGCATGCGCGAGATTTTATACAGAGCCGTTGAGAGAAAGATCTTTCTGCGCATGCCCCAACGTTTAAAATCAGCCAATCAGCGAAGGCCCTCAAATTGCTGTCCCAAGAGCCTCCCCTGCGAGGTGAGAACGAGCCGGGGATCTCTGGGTACGAGAATGTAGCGTCTGGAGATATGGGCGTGGCCCGAAAGAGTTCCGATAAAGTAGGGCTACAAGAGTCCGCACAGTCCTATGTGGTACCATCTTCGCATACACAGGGAATTTCTGCAGAAACCCATCCATTGGAAAAGCTTTATTTCCCGTGTTAGCAGATGGGAAGTGTTCGGATTTCCCATGGTTATCTACGTGAATTCTGAGCACTTCCCATGCGTGTAGCTTGGGAAATCCAGCTTTTCCGAAGGATTGGTTTCTGCAGAAATTCCCTGTGATGGAGGACACTCCACGGTTGGCGTGTCTTGGAATCTGAAGACTGGACAAGCCTGGGTTGTCTGATGGAAATACGTCATACCCTCATCATATATATCGTACAGATTATGGACCACTAGAAAAATCTCAGATTGCCGCATCTGATGTCACTTTGGATGTGCATTACAGTGGCGAAAAACCCTCTGTTACGACACAAGGCGTGGACGCTTCAATGTGTCAAAAGACACCCGACACCACAAACTAGTATACAATCTATGTGTGTGCAAGAAATATTGTGGCGTTGCCCTGAAGAAGGACCGAAATAAAGATCTGAAACGTTGGCATATTTTGCGTTTCTGTTTTGGTTTTCCCTTCTCTATTAGAGATGTTGTGGCGAAAATGGAACTGAATGAATCACTGACTGAATCACTGGGGAGCATTGCTGGCCGAATGGTCTAAGCCGTTCTCCCAAGGGTTTCGATTCCCGGTTGCTAGGGAATATTTCTCTGCTGCTTGCGTTGTTTTGTACCTCCTGGTTCATCCTGGGTAAAAACAGGGGCCAATCAGAGCACAACGTCTCACCATTCCAGCCAATCACCGACAATATCTGCCCTTTTGTCTGTCACGGTAATTAAACAAGGTTTTTCTTCGCCTCAGATCTTTCCAAATTTCGTACTGTTTCTAACTCTTACTAGCTAAATGATCACTTAGTAACATATACAGTAAAGTGTATTCAGTTTTGTCCTTGGAATAGTCTCCTCTTGGGAGATTAGCATTTAAACCACTTCAACTAAACCACCTTTAAACTAGTTTAAGCGCCGGTGTGAATGGGGTATTAGTCACACGCAGTGTTTCTTTACCGGCGCTCATTCTCGTACCCAGAGCTCCCCGGCTCGTCTGCTCGCAGGGGAGGCTCTGGGGACATCCATTTGAGGGCCGTCGCTGATTGGCTGATTTTGAGCGTTGGAGCATGCGCTGAAAGGTCTTTCTCTCAGCGGCTCTGTATTAAATCTCACGCATGCGTCAGTGGCTGTCACCAGAGCCCGTCCCCCGCGAGGTTACGAGCCGGGGAGCTCTGGGTTCGAGAATGACCGGCGCTAATTTCCGGCTGAACAAAGGAATATAAAGCGCAAGAAAAGCAGAAGCCATCATCCACATTCTACTGTAATTTATTTATTTAGTTTTGTATTGTGCATTCACACTGTTCTTTTAATATCTACAATGTAGCTGTACAAAGAGTTTCTACAGTAGCCTCTCCCGTAGCCGCAACTGCATGAACCTAGAGGCCCAAAGAACGGCTGCGAGTGAGACTAAAACTAACCTGTCACAAAGGGAAGCAACTATTTTACTATTTCATCTAGGCTTTAATTTTTATCAACTACTAAAATAACTAAAGCTCTGGCTAAAAAAGGACAAGTTTCGCGCAACAATTTTCCATTTCAGTTTCGAAGGCACTAGATCTGGTGTTTTGATGTGTTTGCTAGTTTAGCCACTTACAGCAAAATTCTGCTTGCCTGATTGCCTGCCCCCCCCCCCCCCCCCCCCCCCTTTCCCTTAGAGGGCCTAGCGATACCCAGGCTAGCATCTTGGGCGCCGGTATTTTAAGCTTCCCAGAAAACAACACGGCAGGACGTTGCTGGAAACATGTCCTAGTTCACATGTGAATGTACTATTATACTACATTTTTTGGGGGGGAGGGGGGATTTTGAATACTCAGCTGTAAATCAAAGGGCGGAGTCTTGAATCAAGAGGTAAACAACCCTTTAGCGTAAATGTTTAGGATAACTTGCAGTCTTAGCGCAGCGAGTAGCTTGGATTTGGATTGAGGGCTGAGTATTCCTAATTGCTAAAAAGTGAAAATGGCGCGACCATCTAATAGTGGATTCAGTGGTAATCAATGCTCGAAAACACACCAGTAGTTCAATGCACTAAAATACGTGTACATCAGTAATTATTCAAAGAAATTTATAGTAGAAAATATTACAGTCGATAAACATACATTGTATACTAGATACTCGATTTGTTAAAATATATAAACTTTAAATAAAATACAAAATTCTCACATGCATGGCCGGTTTGATTGTATTCGCTGTATTGAATTCAATATGAGCTTTGCACTGAAAGCTGAAAACATTTGAAAGAAAACTATAATTTCAGATATTTATGGTGGTTATGCTACTTATGTTTCACCTAATAGTGTGACTTCACATAAGAGAATATCTCTCTTCGACTTTTATGTACAACTCCGTTTTTTCCTAATATTCATTTCACACACAGGAAATGTCTGCAATGAACCCATGCATTTGTTGGGAGTGGAAAGTGGGAAAAGTGTGAGAAATTTTAACTATTTTTTTAGTTGTTCACTGACACTCACGACAATGTTCACATTTTACACGACTGGAAAGTGCATGAGATAAAAGGTTTTCCTATATTTTGAGGCGCGCGGTCCCGGGGCGAGCGCAAAAATCGGGCCTCCTCCCTCCCCTTCGCCCGATTTTTGCGCTCGCCCCCGGACCGCGCGCCTCAAAATTCCAAGATGGCGCCCGATGAGCGAACGGACCGGGTTTTCCGCGATAAAAACACCCAGTACCGCCTGCAAGCAGGCTAGTTTTCTATGGACAAATACTGTTACCATAAGTGGGTTTCTACAGAAATTTCCTGTGATCTGCTTTACATTCACTTGGAACACTGGGTTCAAGTCCAAAAATAAACAACTCGTTAAATAGCGAGAAAAATACATCAACGAAGCAAACTGCCCCTTTCGTCCTGAATAAAACCTACAAGAGTGATTATGAATTGTTTACCAATTACTAGAGAGACAGTCATCTGAAATCCGCTCTATCAGCTTAGTCCCTATCGTCCTGGACGGGCTTCCTGTGGTTAGGTTGTGACGTCACAGGGAACCCTCTCCTGGTAAGCTTGATCGCCCGCGCACATCCAGCGGTTTACCTTCTCACTGTATACAAGGAACGCCTGGGACAAAGCTGCCGCTATATAACGCGATCACTTATGACACCTTTCTCTTCTCCAAAATAATATGTTCAAGTTTGGCTGCCTCTTAAATTTACACCTTAATGATTTTTATGGCGTCGCTGATGACATCACATCACACCAGGACACTGCCACAACCTTGTTGCACCCCCCTTGAAACTGTGACAACCTTGTTGCACCCTTTTAGATCCGGTGACAACCTTGTTGCACCCCCCTTAATAACTGGGGAGGACACGTTAGGGAAGAGGTCAAAACAACGGTACTTTATAAGTATCCAGTTTAGGGGGGTGGGTACCCGAGACCCACCACCTCTCTCGATTTACCGAATCGGATTTTCAACTGCCGATATCTCGTGAAATAATTGATGAATCGTGGTGAAAATCCTTCCCGTTGTGCACTACACGAAGAGAACACACATTTCTGCAATAAAATCGGGCATCCCTTATTTGTGTTTCGAGAAAATGACCACTGGATACTTATGGGGGTAGGTAGTACCCGGTACCCACCACCTAATTCACCATCCCTGGATACTTATCGAGTACCGTTGTTTTGACCTCTTCCCTTAGAGCTCACGCGACCATCTTCTATACACAGTCCCCATCTGATATATGATGAATCATTTGACAGTCCAGTGATTTCATGTCGTAAGCTGCTCATTTTGCTAAATTTAATACTGGGGTTCTATCACTGCCACAGCAAGGCATGTGACGGACTTACGAAGATTTTATTTTTCGGGAATACTTTAATTGTAGAATGTCACCAACTTCATCAATTGCTGCTAATGCCTGTAGAAGGAAATACAAACACCAAAAATAAGACAGAAACCACTGAAAAGCTCATGGCAGCATATAGTAGACATTTAAGATCTTACTATATCAGAGTTAGTTTCAATTATATTTTCTCGTGTCAAAAACAATATTGTTCTTGAAAATAAAACTCGCATCTTCCCTTCACCGTGCAATTCTATCATCTATATAAATTGATTATTATTATTCAATTTTAGAGTTGGAATGAAATAAATTGGTTATAAACCGGCTTTAGGTCGGTCCCTATAGGGAAAAACTGTCACCTCAGGCTGGAATATTTTCCAGTCCTCCGTCATAGTTTTCCTAGCCTACGTAGCAGCGTTCCTTTTGAGTTTGAGCGCAGAAAATACCGGTAAAAAGAGAAGGAAACTCAATGAATGAAATATCTTGCCCGATTTTTTCTACCTGAAAACTCCAAAGGAACGCTTGCTACGCGGGCTAAGGTTTTGCCTATACGGACCGACCTTAACTAACACATATGTACCCACCTTATCTAACATTTCTCGTGTGTGAGCAGCAGAAAGGCAAAACCGCGCACGTGACTCAATAATAGGCGTGGCAGGGAAGCCGACAACTACGACCCCTATGTTTCTTTTCAACATCTCGCGACCAAATGCACTGTTAATAAATACAACATATGAGCTTCATATGAGAAAACTTGGATGGCGCCTCAACATCAATGGGCGTTGTCCATTAAATTAATTGTACTAGCACATGTGCAATAACCAAGGAAAGTACTAGAGGGACAGGTATTCAAATTTCGGTCACCTCTCCAAGTAAACGAATCGATTCTAACACACAAGCCCTGCTATACTTTTGCTTGGTGGAGCCTATAGTTATAACCAAATGCAACATTTGTAGGAACACCTAGTCCTTCCTTCCCATCGCAAAATACTGGGCACAATTTTGGACAACATTGAAGGGAAAGCAGGGATAGCATGTACTCTCAGCTAAGTGTTCCAGCATTTTGCTAGCAGAAAACGACCCTTAATAATTATTTTATTTCAACTTACGCAATTTTGGCTGGCATGTATAATAAAAGTGGGACCACTGGTGATTCATCATGGCCATAGATAATAAAACCCATCTCCTTCAGACGTCGTCTGAAATATCTGTACCACACAAAATGAAAAAAAAAAATCAATTCTAATAACATTGAAGTGAGTTATCAGTAATTTGTCGGCAAGAATATTTTTAAGACTCAGCATTTTGTTAAATGACAAATAAGTCACGTCTATTACATTGGGATGATTCTCACTAGATCGCGGCAACGTTTGCATTCTCTTTACAGCCTAGCAACAAATCGAGACAGTATCCATTTCCATCAGCTGATTTAAGGAATGCACATTTTTTTTTTAATTTGGTAAATCAATGATAAAACGTTGTTTTGTATACACTGCAAATTGTTATTTTGAGATTTCTACATGTAAACAATACCAAAAGATGTTGACCAACAACGAATGTCTGGCACATGATTTGGTCCACAAAGTTACCCACTGGCAACATGCTGATATAGTTCAAAGTTTCAAGCCTGAAAATTCATGTTAAATACATACTTAGAATTTTCTGCTAGCTGTCAGGCCAACAACAAATGTCTGGCACATGATTTGCTCAACAAAGTTACCCAATGGCAACATGCTGATATAGTTCAAAGTTTCAAGCCTGAAAATTCATGTTAAACACATACTTAGTATTTTCTGCTAGCTGTCGGATTCTTGTTCTTCCTGAAATCAAAGCATATAAAAAATTTGATTTGTCAAATTATCCAATCCAATTAGTGTCATTGTATTCAGGCTGGACCCCCCTCATCCATTTTTCTGTAGCGTGAGTTAGGAGTCTGAGAGTAGTTGCATCACAGGTTACAGTGCAGACACAGAAGTAAGTAAGTACTTTATTAACGTCTCAAATCTTCTAGCCGTGCACGAGTGCACTACTAATCGGGGAGACGGTGCACTAGTGCACTAGTGTGTATTAGTATTGTGAGTTCTGTGACACTGAGGTTGGGCAACTTCCGACGGTCCTAGTGGTTCTTTAACGTCCCTCTGGTTCCGGTTAGTGTAGTGTATGTGAGAGACGGGGCCTAACGGTTTAACGTCCTTATCCGAGAAGACGCGAAGGTCTAACCATTTGCAGATGTTAGAGCAAAGGCAGCACCTTCTCCTCAATTATTAGAAAAAGACCCTGAGTGTTGGCCCGGCCAGGGTTTGAACTCCCAACCTCCCGAACATAAGCCCGGCGCTCTACCACTGCGCTAACCGGTCGTCGGTAAAAGAAAGCAGGCCATGTTAAACAAAACTGATCAATCAGATTTGGCATTAAAACAATCGCATTTCTATAAGCTCTGCTCCAACAAAATGAGAGCACACCTAAAAACAATTCCATTCTCAAGATCCTGAAACCATGCAATACCTAGGCTAGCTGAAAGACAAAAGAAAGAGAAAAGACAGCTGAAAGTTCAGGTTAATTCATACCTAAATCAGTACCATCTTCTCCCAGGATAATTCTCATAGAGGTGTAGATCTGTAGTGCTACGGGTGGGGACATTGATGAGGCATAAGCAGCACTATGTGAGCAGCCGCGAATGTGGTTGATGATGGCCTGATCAATAGGAACATTTTTCAGTATTAGACAGAGCTGTTTCTTGATGTGACAAATACATCTCATCAAACCTCTATTTTAAAGAAAGATGAATAGAATTAATATTGAAAAGAAAAGAAAAAGCCTTTCAAATAACTGACCATTATTTGTCACAACTTTGGTCTGACCTCAGGGCCTGCCATTAATTTTTTTCGAGAGGTGCCATTGGTTCCTTAAATAAAATAATAATTCATACAAACCTCTGATGCGCCAATGTAGCCACCAGCTCCTCCAAAGCTCTTGGTAAACGTACCCATCATAATGTCAACATCAGCTGGGTCAACGCCAAAGTATTCTGTCACCCCTCTCCCACTAGGGCCGACGGCACCAATACTGTGGGCCTCATCTAGGTACAGATATGCCTTGTACTTGGTCTTGAGAGTTACTATCTCTGGCAATCTTACTAGAGACCCCTCCTGCTAAAATAATATATAGATTTAGCCACTGGCTAAAAGCGGAGCTCCCGGTTACATATTTTTTCAGTTAACGGACGCGCAGTATCTTTCCCGCCAAAATGAAATACGGTTTTGCTGAAATGAAATACGGTTTTTGGGTTGCCTGTGGTTGGGGTGCGCAGACATGGACGCGCCCCCGATACCCAAATGGCAAACGAATTACAGGAAGGGAATATTTGTCACCTAAAAATTGTCCCTTGTAAAGGTCCCTTGGAGGACTGTCACATGTCGATACAGAAAATCATTTCTCTCTCCATTACCAACTCAATCGTTGTCTTAGGAGAAATACATTACCTATAAACACCCTCCACAATTATCAACATTTTCTTCCATGGTCGATGTGTTCTTGGTTGCCCTTGGACAACGGAACTCTTTAAAATGTTTTCCAGACTTTTCATGTCTGAAAATCAAATGTCATACCATTAAAATACACAAAACCTCCCTCAACAGCAATTACTACTGCCTGTCACTACAACTTTCTCTTATATACCACAGAATGACGTAATAAAGTGGTCAAATGTTGAGGACTAACTAGGTGCAGCCAGCCATTTTGACCACTTAATTATGTCATTCTGTGGTACGTACAGGTTGTAAGTGGACATACCACGGAAAATCAGAGGACATTTTGTTTTATACCACAACAAAAGTGCTGATGATGGCTCGTTCTGTGGTATAATGCTTTTATGTACCCATGGCCGAAAGTCAATCAGAATTTGAGAAATGTATAAATGTAGTTGTACTCACCATTGTGTTTGAATACTTTGATTTTAGCTCCAGATAAGCGAGCCCCTAAGACCAGTGATGAGTGATTCAACTCGTCGCTGATTATCAGATCCCCCTTGCCAACCAGTAC
This sequence comes from Scolanthus callimorphus, assembly GCA_033964015.1. Classification (NCBI taxonomy): domain Eukaryota; kingdom Metazoa; phylum Cnidaria; class Anthozoa; order Actiniaria; family Edwardsiidae; genus Scolanthus; species Scolanthus callimorphus. The sequence goes on from CM066915.1 coordinate 22,733,752, forward strand.
AGGGATATTGGTAGAATTGGTAGCAAACCCCATACCAAACACCATGGCTGACTCTTTACCAACAAATCTAGCCACCATTTTCTCCAACTCAACATGAATATCTAGAGTACCTGGAAAAAAATTAAACAAAAAAGGAATGTAGTTACATGTAACTAAGATAATGCTTTTGTATTGAACAATGGAATATCATTACATCTGGCTTCTTGGTGATGGCTATAAAAACTAGACAAAAAAATAAAGAAAAAAGGTGGGAATAATTTTACTCCTTGTATCAATTTTTTTAGGCACAACTGAAAAAGAAGTACATGTAAATACATTGGAAGGGAAGCAAGAACAAATATTCTAAATTTGTATGAAAAAACTTTGAATTAAGCTAAGTATAAAATTTAAGAAACAAAGAAAGCTGATCATACACATATAAAAGTACACTGAATTCCTGCTTACCAAATTCATGTCTTGCACTACATGCAGCTATGCCGTTTTTAAGTACAGCCTTCTCTGCTTCCTCTGCACATAATCCATGGTTCTCAGCAAACCCAAGATAATTATAAGAACCAAGGTTAAGGGCCTTGACACGTTTATCTGTCAATCTGATGAAGAAAAAAGGAAGAAAAGCATAGAAATAAGAAAAGGAAATACAGATTAACTATATGTGAACATTGTATCTGAAAGTGTTGATGAAATATCCCATGACCTGTGTGCTTCTGGGCATTAGCCTTAGTAAGCAGAGAAAGAGTAAGCAGATTCAAACCCACAATCTCCAGATTTGTATATCTGATGCTCTAGCAGATGAGCTATAAAGTCAGACTGGGAGCAGGTTGGGGTATATGTCATGTTGAGGTTAGTGAAGTGAATATGTGAATGGTCAGGCAAGCCTAAGGCCACATAGCACTCATGAGTACTGGTGCAGAAATAGAATTGAAGAATTAACCTTATGTGTATGCTTCAGTGCTAAAGACAATACTGAGCATAAGCCCTACAAGTTCTTCTCATTTTTGCTGGAAACCCCTTGCAAGGACAAGCAACTGTTCTTCTGCTTTCTTTTTCAATCCAGGATTCAGAAGTGCTATCAACAATTGGGACTGGTCAACAATCAAACTGTTTTTAATTAAAAAGTGCTAGTAAACACAGCTGTGCTGTGATTGGGCATACTCTCAACCATAAAAAATACACCCAATCACAGGCCAGTATTTCCTCATGCCTTTTGTTTCAAATTTAGAAGAATGGTTTCCTCTGGCTCCTTTGTTAAGGCCCGTTTACACTTGCAATTTTTGCTGCAATTTTTGTCACGTGAGTCGCGGCGATTTTTCTAGCACGTACGGGTCAACTCAAAATCACTAATGTAAACTATGTACAACTCGGCGCGATTTTTGTCGCGTGATGTCGTGGAGATTTCAAACATGTTCGAAACTCTTTGCAACTTGATGCGATTTGAAGAAAAGAGAGCACAGAAATCGCACCGGATTTGCATCTCGTTTACACTAGAGAGTTGGAATTGCAACTCGCGTGAGAAAAATCGCTGCGACAAAATGCAACAAAAATCGCAAGTGTAAACCGGCCTTAAGGGTGACCGCTTTGTGGAGGCACCATCAGCTGTGGACCTAGAATTGGAAGGTTTTATCATGTGAAGGTCATTTTTCTCACCTGAATGTCCAACCATAATCATCAGACACTCTGTCAACAACCTCAATCTCAGCTCCTGGAACACTTGAGATTGGTCTGTTCCAACAGTCCCTTATTCTAGTGTACAAGTTTCTTGTATAGAAACTTTCGAAGTCTGAGTAAAGAGGAATAAAGCCCTAAAAGGGATTTAAAAAAGGAAACAATGTAAGGTTCAGAACAGAATGCTATATGATAAGAGTTACAGGGTTAGGTGTAACCTGTTCATCAGTTGCTATGGCGATTTTATGGGTCCGAATTCCAACAAGCAAGTCCCCTGTGAGGGACATTTGACAGTCAAATTTTGGACTGTTATGCACATGCGTGCACATGTGATTTGGGGTAACAGTACTCTGGGTACCAGTGGTTCTTGCAACAGAGCAAGGAGGGCCAAAAGTGTGACGTGTGAACTAGGAGAACCAAATGCTGTGTAATGATATTGAGTGTCAAAGGCATGAGCTAAAAGCTATAAAAAATCACACCAAAACTGCTGCACATGAAAAGTTCATTATGTAATCATAGTCAATTGACAGGCGTTGCTATGCAACCAATGCTGCTCAGAATCATGTTCACCTGTTCCCTATGTTTAGTAATCAATAGAATATCATTTTTGATACTACTCAAGCAGTGCTGTCAGAATGGTTCTAAGTAAGCACTTATTAAAAAAAGTACCTGGTCCTGTTTGGCTAATTTCAGTGGTGTAATTATGCCTTTGTCTGGGATCCAATGAAAAGTAGCTGGCAGTGAAATGTAAAATAGCGTGAAGTAGCTGGTGGAGCTCCAGCTTGTTCTGACAGCACTGCTCATGGATATGTGTGACAATCAAGAAAACACCATGTCATATCCATACACTCAAATTTACAAAAATCAAGTAACAATGCACATGTTTTATCAGAGATGATATACACAACAACTTCTTAATGTGAATGGATTATATGGGAACAGATAACAGCTACTCTTTGTCAATTTACACAAGGACAATGCTACACTATTTCATTAAGTGCATGAAATAGAGCATAAAGTCAGTTGGAAACAATTTCTATAGAAGGCATTGTTTACAATGGAACATGGAATATACCAAGTCATTGTGCAGCATTATCTAATAATTATGTAGGGTTATTTTACACTATCGTGAAAACTTGTCTAATATTGTGTGGTTGCATAATATTGACATTTTTCATTGATTAGTTCGTCCTAAAAATAGTATTTGAAAAACCGTGCACATTTCAACTTGCGTTGAACTCAGCTGTCAGTGTCAAAAGCCTCCAAAAGAAATTGCTGTATGTTTGAGCGCATTTAAAAAATTAGTTAGTATATACTGGTTGAACCTCACGAGAACACTGTGAAATATCGTTTAACAGGTAGATCCGAAAGAGGAAACCCCAGATAGCCCAAGCCGGTAGCGTTACACAACACTCGAACAATCGATTGCACAAAATGACCGCGCCTTCTCGGTCATGCTTGCAAAACACTATCTTCTTCTGCAAAACTTACAAACTCTATTGAATAAGTCCAAGAAATCACCCTGAAATAGCATATTAAAGCTGTTTTCAGTACCTTATTCTCTTTTTCCTTGGCGCTTTTCGACTTCTCTAGTCCATGTTTTCGCATGAAATCTCTCATGTACCCAAACACAACCAACACGAAGTACCCGATGTACGTCAATACTGCTACCATTAATGGCGTTTCTTCAAACTCTTCATGAAAGTCATGCTGGCTGGCGTTAGAAGCTTTAGTTTCTTCCTTCAAGTAGCCATTTTGTTGATGATGGAAGCCGTTCTTTGGTCGTTTTACGCTTGGTTTTTCTTCGCGATGCAGCACGCCTTCTTCCGTCGCCATCTTGTTCAGCTTGACATAATCAGGTCACGTGGTACTTTGACATCGAGTACCAGTCTCTCGCTTGCGTCACGTAATCTAGACTCTCTACAGCCTCGAACAGCCTATCCTAAACGAAGATTATGATATTATCTTGAATCGAAAGAAGCCAAAAATAAATAGTTTCCAGATTGTTTGTCAGGGCGTTTCGCTTTGGAGATGCCCCGGGTGCTATCGGCTAGATTACTAGCCTGAGTATCAGGCAAAATCTAATTTTTCAGAGAAAAAATGAGTTAGGAAAAATAAAACTTTTCAGGGAGAGAGGGACACGGGCACACAACGAGCGCCCCTGGTTAAAATGTGTTTAAATGGCGTATTTGGACATTTCTACGCGCGTAGAGCATATAAATACATGTTTTAAAAGTTTCTGGCAAAAATTTAGCTGTTCCTTTTTGCCAGGAGAGGGTCCAATTTTTTCCAGCCAGCAGCTGGATGTTAAAAAGTTTCCCAGCCAGGAGAGTAATATTACCAAAGGAAGCCCGAAATAGTATAAAAAATCGGGTATCCTTAAAAACGAGCACTAATAACTAAGAGCATTTCTCCAAAATTTTAAGTGCTGTCACTTAAATTTCATTTTTCAACATCCATGAGCAACTTGCGTTTCCCAGCAAAGGCGATATGCATAAATTTTTGCCAGGAACGAAAGGCGATGAATTTTTGCCAGCCAGCAAGAGACCGATATAAATATTTGCCAGCCAGCAGCGAAAGGGGGTGAGGAACAGCTTTTTTGAGGAACAACTCCGTTGTGTGCCCGTGGAGGGAGGGGTGATCCTCAGGTTACTGGATTACATGATTACATTGCTGCATGATGCCTGGCTCGCGGCGGCTTGCCCACTCTAAGACATGTTCTTAAAGGAATTAGAAAATAACACCTATGTTGTATTGTGAATGTGCGCATTCTGATTGGTTAAAAAGCGTGTTTGTAAGAGACCTGAGAAACACGATTGTCCTGTCGCGCGTGTGTATGTTATTTTCTAAAAGCAATAAAAATACTTTCTGCGTGCTCTCTGGTTTCTTACAAACACTCGGGGAATGTTGGTCGAACTGATAAAACTTGAAAGACACTCGCCTTCGGCTCGTGTCTTTCAAGTTTTGATCAGTTCTCCCAACATCCCCCTCGTGTTTGTAAGAAAGCAGAGAGCACGCAGAAAGTACTTTTATTGCTTAATTGTTGCATGGGTTCCTTTTTCGCACGGGTTGGCTTGTGAATCGGCCAGAAAAGCCACTTAGCGACAATGACTATCGAGAGCTAGATCTACACAATAAAAAACAGCGGGTAGATACACGGGTATTTCGGCAAAACTTTGGGAAAAAGCCAGGTAAGCCAGTCATGCTGCCTTGGCTTTCAGACAGACAGCGCCCCTGTCTGCCTTTATAGATGTAAAGTTTCTGATTTGCATGACAACTCTTCTAGTTTCCATCTTCCATATGAGGCAGCGTTTTTTTTACTCTGATCTATTTTTAGAACAGTTCATGGCACAATTAGAATTTACTGTGAATACCTGAGCCCCCATTGTTATGTATGCTCGCTCTCTAACGTAAACGACAAACAAACAATTAACCTAGGACTCTATTTTAAAAATAGATAGATCAGTAAAAACGGTGTCTCAATTTTGCTGTAAGCCAGTTCTTGGTATGGGAGGCTTATGGGCTCCTGTATAAACCAAAAACAAACTTCACCCTGGGAACACTTACTAGGATTCTCAGTTCTATCATAGTTAATAAACTATGGTTCCATAAATCAAAACGTCAGTTCCAAAGGCAGAGCTTCGGGGCCTTCTATCACTGGATGATGAATTAGCGCCTTCTCATTGGCAGCAGGATTAGTCCCGGAACGAGTTAATCGTCTCCCCTTGATTGATACGATTTTGTTAAAATAACCCAAATCACTAAATAACCAAAATACTGACTGAATTTGGCTCGAAAACACGGAAACTTCACCCTGGGACCAGGGTAGTGAAAGACTATGATTTTAAGAAAAAAAGATGTAAACCTTCATGTAAACGTTTCATATTCTTCTAGCTATATAATTCTTTATACATTATTCGATATGGGACCAGTGTTCTTGCATGATTTTTTTTCAAACTACAATCTCATCTTTACAATTTCCTCCCTGAGATGTTAAGGGTCATCATCACGCAAATGTTTCCAGTCCATAGTTAAACTTGTCTCGAAAGTGTAGTCATCATGCAAGTTCTTCATCCATAACAGGGAGCCCAGAGTTATCGGTTATGAGCAGTTCATAGGCCTGCTCACAGGCGGTAGAGTGCGTTTGTACGGAGAGATCGGTGTTTGTGGTTTGGACAGCATCTTGGCGGCGCGAAAGAATCCGCCGCGAGCGACCCTCTCTTTTAAAAGAGAGACGACCGCCCTACCCTGCTTTCGCTCGGCTGGACGCTTTTACACTGGGATCTGGCTTCCACCCAGTGGACGCGCGAACGAAACTATATGGAGCAAGTGAAAAAGCAAAGCGGAAAAACGGGAAAGGGGCGATAAAAGAAGACAACCCCTTACCCGCCTTAGTCACCCGTCCCACAAGAATACGTCCGCGCGTCCAAGATCCCAGCCGCACCCATAAACTCCGGCCTCTCGGTGCTACAAATACACACCACTACCTGCTAGGCAGGCTAACACACAAAAACGTTTAAGTGTCTCTTGCTTGAGAGTCATCAGGTTTCAATAAAAAGCTTCTTAATCTGTTAGGATAGTCGTACAGTAAACCGATGTCGACATTTTCAACGGAGCCACCTTGTTGCCCTTTAAGAAGGAGAAAAATGATCTGATGTTGCGCAGCTTTTCGCCAGCCCAGCTCATTCTCGACTTGGCAGAGCTCCTGTCAAATGTGCCACATTCACCGTCGCTATCTCCACTTCCAACGATGAAGGGAGGGCATGATGCTGTTCCAAGGGGTGCGACACTGTTAGGCGTATAAGACCTGGTAGTAGTGAACGTAGTGAAGACACTTGCAATACTCCGTATGCTGGACCGAAGGGATCTGATAGGCGATTTGATAGATTTGTTACTGCCTTGTGGGAGTGGATCGTCATCTTCCTTTGCTCCTCCCCTTCGGCACTTTGTGCATAAATTTGCCATTACTGATATCAAGCCTGTCACTTCTGCGCACAGGTTTTGACTTTCCTAGAGATGATGTGTAATTTAAAATAAGTGTACTCAGAGCGCGATTTGCCCTGCGTCATAATGCCTTTGACAATGTGCGCGCGCCTGTCCTATCATTGCTCCTCGCTCTACTGAATGGACAGAATGCCCAAGCCGTGTCCACAACTACCAGAATGCGGCGCGCGCGTTTTCACATTTTTTTGTTTGACAAATATCTTACATCTACCAACAGCGCGCGCGTGCGTGAACGCTTGAATCTTTCATCCCAAAACAATGTCCATATACCCTGCGCACTGTCCTGGATGACACGCGATGCACCACCATAGATATCTAAATGAAGTTCTACTATAAAGCCGGCTTTTCACTAGTGAAATAAGCGGAGACGGAGAAGGAGATGGAGACGTAAGAGCTTACGTTTGTGTGAAAATCGCCGTGACGGTAGCGACGTAAGCGTAAGCGGAGACGTAAGGAAAAGGAAACCTTCCGTTCTGCTTCTTGTAACTTTATTTAGACACGGTAAAACATCAGGGCTTCTTAAAAGATAAATAAAAAGAAAAAATACACATAAACTATTTGCGCATTCTATTCCTTCACGCTTACGTCTCCTTATCCTTCTCCGTCTCCGCTTATTTCACTAGTGAAAAGCCGGCTTAAGAGTTGCAAATTGTGTTTTCTCGTGGCTGTTTTGTACGGCGTTAGAACCAGACCACTTGATGATTTTTTACCAACGCATGGAAAGGAGAGTGCGCCTTCTGGTGCTGCAGATAAGGCCAACCAAGTTAAAATCCATATTGGTATACCAATTCATTGAATAGTCATTTTTGCGTGCTCTGATTGGCTCCTGAAATAGTAGATATCTCTCATTAGTATATACCAAATCAGTGAATAGTAATTTTCGCGCTTTGATTGGTTCCTGAAATAGTAGATATCCAACACTATTTACTGTTTTGAGAAAACTCTCAAAATTGCGGCTCGTTTTGCGAGTGATACTGCGTTTTGATTCGTTTAAACCCGTATTTTATTCTACTGATTTGGTATATACTAAAACAAATATCCTCCTCAGTGTCGGTGCCTAGCGGTGGATATATACCTCGACGCGAAGCTATTCACCTCCCCTTCGGAGGATAGTTGTTAACTAATGGCGGCTTGTTTCGCGACACTAGTATCGGAAGCGAACCACAACCAAAACAATGTGCTCACTCTGATGATTTTATTCAACCATGTGTACCCTAGTGCAATATTCATTGTAGTTAGTACTAAAAATGCTCATTTTTTGTAAAACTCTTACCTATATACACGAGTTCTTAAATCCAATGTAAAATTTAATCAGTCCCACTGCACTGTAGTTAATATTCAAAGGCCATTATCCCCTGTATAGGTCTCCCCAAACAAAGGACGCCCTGTTAATCATTTAAAAAAAATAAGTTCCCCTTAATACATTTTTGGAATTTGATGTATTTATTTAAAAAAAGCTCGACCTGCACAGATTCTCAAGCCCCTACCATCACCGCAAAAAGTATCACCACTTATTAAATGTTTTTTCTTTTTTGTAGATTTGTAAGGGGATAATTTAACAGTACCCTCCTTTATCGTGTTTTGCCGTAGGACTTACAGACATCGCGATACTGTAATTTTTGTACACAAGTTACCGTGTAATCGCATATTCTTCACAAATTTTTGAACACCATGGACTTTGAAAATACCGTATAAGCGCGGCTTTTTACCTGCAAACTGTGCAAAAATCTGGCCAATAAAGCCTCACTGCAAACGCCAAGGGTTAGGCCCCCTCTTTTCAGGTAATCGAACTGTTCCCTTGGAATTAAAGTTAGCTGCAACGCAGGGATACTATATTTTCGGGGTACTATTTCTGAAAAGTGCCCTTTGAAGCACTTGAAAGGGAAACATCTTCTTTTAAACAGGCCTTGTAACACCGTTCTTCTCTGACTGTTACTTGATGATAAGCCACTGAAATTTGGTTTTGAAGCCATGCTAGTTCAAAAAATCTCTCAAAGCTCTGAAATCACTTAGAGCTGTTGATTGACAGAAGACAATACTGTGGTTTGTAGTTGGTTAAAGTTCACATAATTATTAAAACTGCCGTAAGAGTACCCTGGGGACCAGAGCTGAAACTCTGCCCAGTCGCGTTTGTGTTGTTTTTTGGGAAAAAGAGAGCATGACCTAAAAAATCTGTTATCCTTTTCCTTTACTTTTGCAGGTGGGATGGCTCTTGGTGAAATGAGGGAAATGCAGGCTGCGGATTGTCTGGTGAGTTGATTGCTGCTGATTCTGATATTATGCTGCTGTCCATTGGGCGATAAGGATTTGCCAGTCTCTGTTTCCTGTACAGAAACCTGTAAACAAGGGAGAAGCAGTGAGTGTTGCCTTTAGATATCATGCAATCAATGCCAGGTCACTGAGCTTGTTACAGGCTGATCTAAGAAATCTATTTCTTTTATGTTGCATTGTGTCTAATTAATTCAGGGCATTCTGCGTTTAAGGGGGCATTTCAGAAACTAAGTGCAAAGTAAACACACTTAGCCAATCTGAAACAAAACCCATTCAACCCCAAACCAATCAGGGGTACAAGAGTAAGTTGTGTGTGAGCTGTAGTTTGGGTTTTACTAGGCATTCTGATTGGCTGATTTAAACAAAGGCCCAATACCTCAACCAATAGGAACATGTAGAAAATGTAAGTCTAGTTTACTTTCTTTTTGTAAGATTATATACAATGGTGTGCATGTCTTGCGAACTTACAGCATAACAGCCATTGGAATAACCAGGATTCCTGCTTGAAGGAAGAATGTAAAACCAGGATGCCAAGATACTGTGTTACTGTACACCGAGTTAAAAATCAGTGAGGCAAAAAGTGTGACCAGAACTTCCAGTGATGCTAGAGCAGCAAACATGCTTCCTGAGAAAACAAAAACAAAACACGACATACTTATGGTTCTATTGCTATATGTAGAAGTTCCTATGAAAGTGTAGTGATTGTATAGAAAATAGTATCTTTGATTCTCTGGAAACCAGAGAAATTGACCCTGTCCACAGGGGCACCTTGTTCATAGCGACATTCTTCCAAGTAAGGAATTTGGTGTCAGCCAATTTTTTCTGGGAAAAATAAACCAAATTATCTGAACCAGGTCTAAGGTGTTTACATGTACCTTGCTCTGTCGCCTCCACACATTTTGACATGATTGATCTCATGCAGGGCACAGGGATACCATCACCAAGGGCAAGTGCAGCACCTTTGTGACAACAAAACAGGTTTTCAGGAACATATCAAAGTGACTTCATTTCATTTATAATACCACCATATAGCTAGTCTGAGCCATATGCTCAAGATGCAAGGAGAAGCAACTAAGGCCTAGTACATACACCGTTCTTATCATGAGCCGATCTAAACTGTTGCCATGAAATACTCAAAACTTGTGGCGTTTAATTTGATTCTCCATTCCCTGTTTTATTAGGGATGATCTAGGTGACAAGTAGATGAGAGATTGACAAAAAATATTGTTTTATCAAGATTTTGCAATAGGATTGGCTCATGAAAAGAGCGGCATAGGTACTAGGCCTAAGGCACAACTAAAATGACTATGACAATAGAGCAGATTTTATATGGCTGTAAAACAATCACAAAGACAGTGATAACATCAATTCTGGATAAAACCTATAGGAGAGACTCTCCTGCTCTTTACCTTGTCTCCCACTTAATTTTACCACCATTTTTCACATATTTACTTCATTTCTCCTGCTGTTCTCATACATTTGCTGTATTTCTGCTATAATCTCCTGCTCTTCTATTCAATTGGGTTGGCATCTCAGGAGTGATTACAAAGTAGTTTAATTGCAACTGATTTATGCCAGTCACCTTCTAAAAATCTGCTCTAGTAGCCACTACTACTAACCTAATTGGTTTTGTACAGTATGTATGTGAGGTCACAAAATAATCCTTTGACAAGATGCAAAAGGTTCAAAAATCTGTCATCAATATAAAAGTAAGGGGTGGACATTTCAGCATATTCTGAATTATACAGATAATCATCTTCACATTACTTCATAACTGTTCATAAGCTGTGCAGGGGTGTAGCCAGGAATTTTTAGAGGAGGGGCCCAAGGGTCCTTTCATAAGACATTTCTTCCTGATATTTTTTATAATGTTGTCCCATATACCCTATTTACTGGGGTCTTCGAAAAGGGGAGTCCTGGCTCTTTGGCTCCTCCCCCTGGCTCCCTGGGCCCCCCACTGGCTCCCTGGGCCCTCCCCCTGGCTCCCTGGGCCTTCTCCCTGGCTCTCTCGGCCCTCCCCCTGGCTCCCTGGGCCCTCCCCCTGGCTATGACCCTGCTGTGTATTTATAAGTGTGCAACAAGACAGGTGCAGTGTTGCTTGAACAAATACAGGATTTTAATATTAAAGTCAAAAACAAAACATTTATGCCAGCCATACATTGTGTAGTAAGTTCCAGAAAATATCCTCCCCCCCCCCCCCCCCCCCCCCCACACACACACACACAGAAGAGATTGGAAATTGGGAGAGGAGGGGGATCGTCCATACCAAATACTGTATTTCCCTTTGGAAATTTGAGAGGGGTGGGGGTGGGGTCACTTTTTCACACCCTTCCGTGGAGGGGGGGGGGGGTATTTTCTGGTACCACACATTATGTAACTCATTGGAAAACTGTTATCAAACAAACCTGCAAACAACATCCATTGGTGGTTAGCAAAGCCAAAGAAAATAAACATCCCAGCAGAAAAGAACATCCCTATTATGGCAATGGAGTAATCAGAGAGCTTAAGCAGTTTTGTCATCAGCGGCATGGCAACGACAACACCTAAACCTCTGATAAAGAATACTTCAGCCAAGAAATAGCCCAATTTTGAGGAGGACATGTGCAAGGGTTCTTTCAGGCAGTATAGCACAATGACATCATTAAAGCCTCCAAAATCTGGAAAAGATTAAGAGAAAAATGCCAATAAATCGAACACTGATAAGTATGAAAATCATGTAATGGTGGCAATTACTGAATAAGATGGAACTGATGTCTTCCATGCAGCTCACAGCTTGGAGACTCCAGTCACTTCTGATCCAACAGCTATGCTGGCAGATTCTGAGACAATTAAGCTCATAGGAGATGCAACGATTAAGGAGCAAATCCAAATAAAGTAGGGGCTTTGCTACAGTCATCCACAACACAGCCAGTGTTGAGCTCTCTGGGATTCATTTACACTGTGGGATCTATGTGCTATTGTGAATTCAGTGCCGTAGCTAGCGTAGGGGCAGTTGTCCCCCCAGCAAAGGAAATTGTTTTAGTGTCAGCATGTGGGGAAAAACCTGCTTGCCCCCTTAGCAAAAACAAAGGATGACCAAGGCTTGATCCCCCAGACAAAAATTTCTAGCAATGGCCTTGGAATTAAATGTTAAATTATCATTGGACATCAGGCTGATGTAAATGATCCATCGTTTACATGTACAGTGATGCCTGGTGATGCCCTCTTGTTGCTGAGTAGTTCTTCCACATGCTGAGTGATCATAGTTGGGTTCTTATGGGAGCTTAAACCTGTCTTTGATTGATCTTCTCAGACCATACTATGTAGGAGGTATCTATTATCAAGAATAGTCTGACACGGCTCAAAAAGGGGTGTTCCTCTCTGGTATTGCCCTATTGATACAGCATTTTGTCATACCATTTTTAGAATGATTTTTGCCGCTTATAGTATAATGTTTATTATACTTACTTAGTAGCACAATTAACAATGCCCCAAACAGTACAGTTATCAGGTACTTCCTCTGATTATTGGGTCGACTCTTGATGATAACCTTTACAGCTCTTGACAAATGACCAAACACAAGCTTGAAAGATCTACCCTCAGCATCATTATCTGGGAAATACGACTCTGGCAGGACAAAACTCACATAAATGATGATACAGACATTCACACTGAGAGCTAAACCAAATGTTGCCATGAATCCAGAATGATCCAGAAGAATGCCAGCTACAAGTTCCCCCACACCACCCCCAAGGTAAACCATTGACTCCAGAATGGCGATTCGTAATGTCCTCTGTGACTTGTCTGAGACATCTGATATGTATGAGAACACAGACAACAGTGTTGTTGCGAAGCCACCAAATATTCCAGCTATAAATATCCCAATCAAAAGGAAGTTCACATCTATTTTGAAAAAATAGACATTGAGCAAGTAATTTACATTCATGAGTACATTTCCTATGGGTGGTAGAATCATAATGAATTTTCGCCCCAACTTGTCAGACCAGGCACCCAGAATAAGCGAAGACACAACAGAAGGGAGTGTTAATGCTAAGGCTTGATATCTCATCCAGTTTGACGTATCTTTCTGCACGTGTTGCTGCTCGCTCTTGTGGTTTGTCAAGTTGTTGCAGATGGTGTCGTTGTAGTTGCTAAGGCATATCTTGCGATATGCGAGCTGTTGCAGTATTGGAAAGCTCATAAATACGCAAAACATGTACAGGAACAACACCGGCTCCACTGTAATGTTCCTCATGACGAATCTGATGCGCATTTTGATAGAAAATGTCGAGTTTCCGCGTGCACTTTTGCTCCCTTCTGGAACTAATTTTAGTAGTTGCGATACCGCTGACCACACCACAGGCAACCCGGCTGGTGCCGGCTGGCAAACTATGATGGCAGCAATTTCTGCATTTAGAAGTTGCAACACCGACAAATAGATTACAGTCTAAAATATTTACTAGTTATCTTTTAAAAAATCCAAATTGCCCCGTTTTGTACGTGTAGAATAATTTTATTGCTATTGTTCCTGATAAATTCGGGTACCCTGTGGTAGTATGGGCTCACATCTTACATGCGATGTCTGCGATGTTTGCTTGGCATCCACCACCATCTTGAAGAAGAATTGCAGTGACTCGAAAAAAAGTTTTTACTTGAAATGGCAGACTACCATCAGGTCAAAAGTGGTCGTCTAAAACTCAAGGGGTTGGATGAATCAACAAAGAAAAAGAAAGCGAAGAAAAAGAAGCGTAAACACGAGGATTCCTCGCCATGCGACACCGACACAGTACGTCATGGAGGTTGGCGAAAACTTGATAATTTTCCCGAAGTCACTGGGAATATAGCGTTACAAATACACCGTGGATCGTATGTAGAGGCGATGAATACGGGGTCTTTCTCTGTGGGCGAACCAAGGGATGATGGGGAGAACTCACCAGCACCTGTAGAAGTGTTTACAGCGGTGCCGGTATCAGATGTGAAACTTGCCATCAAATCTGGCTATGGTAAGTTATGTTAAACACGAGGTGTTTGTATCTATTTACGTGATACCAGAAATACATAAAGCCTACTCTGATGAAGTAAGTGGAGAAGGAGGCGTAAGCTCTTACGTTTGTGTGAAAATTCGTTGACAGAGACGAAAGCATACACCCTGTTCACATGTAGGTGAATGGGGTTAAAACAGATACGTAGTGAAGTCGAGCCGTGATTGGGTAATTGGTTCCACTTTGGCTTCCATCAATTCAATAGCAATGGAGGCGGTGAAATCAGGCTTAGACCCTGTTTACACTAGGGCAAATTGTCCCGGATACATGACGAATCCGGTATCATTTGTCAACAGAGACGTTTTGCCGTTTACACACAAATTTGCCAATCCGGGATCAAACTATCATGGATTGGGGTCATTTCTCCGGAGACGCGTCTACGGTTTTGAAAGTGGGATCATGTATTCGGTACATTTGTATCTGTGGTATTTCGTAGTGTAAACGGTTCGCCTATCCGTATACTCGAAAACGCGTCTCCGTAGAAATTTTCGTCTCCGGAGATATTTGCTCTAGTGTAAACTAAGTCTTAGGTGTGCTGAACAACTGAAATCACTAGACTGTTCGCTGACCATTTTGATCAACCAAATAATCATGTTTCTGTACTTTTCTAGCATCAACCAAAAGAAATGCGAGTCATGATCATTTTGATTGAGTCATGTGGTCCTTTGCTTGATAGAAATTAAAAAAAAAATGATTGAATGTTTCAAGGTGTCCAACCCTTTGCTGTTTTAAAAATGACAGGTAAATACATGTCTGTAAATATGATGGGTGATGTGACTGGCCGAGCGGAAGCAATAGGACCCCAAGAACAGTTTGAATTAGTATTTGAGGAAGACAAAGTTGCCATGTTAGCCTACAATGGCTGTTTCTTATCTGTAAACGACAAAGGAGGGTTGGCAGCAACTAAGAAGAAGGCAGAAGAGCAGGAATCATTTTATATTAGAACTGACAAGGCAAAAGGTAAATTTTCACTTTGTCTACATTTATATACATTTGTATCTGGATTGTGTTCCTTAATATTGCATAAATCAAGACTCTTTATTGTTTCTATCAATATCAAGATACAGCAATCCACTTTCTCCACAATTTTCCACTTTAGAAATAAGATTTTCTTAGCTTCAAGAGCATAATTTAGAGGGAATACAACATAGTCTTAAATTAGGCAGAGTCTACAGCAGTTTTCCAAAATATTGAAATTTGATTCATATTACCCAGTTTGTATTTTACTTATCATATCATTGTCTTTTACAAGATAAATTGTTAATCCAAAATTCCATAGGAAATTTTTAAGTCCATGCTCCCAAAATCCTTAATCTAATTATAGAATGACACTTGACTCACTGAGGAATTTTCTTTGCTTTTCCTTTGCAGCAAGAAAAAAACAGATGCCCAGGAGGAGGGTGAACAGGATGTTAGTAATTTGGAACTTAGTTATGTCAAGAAGTTTCAGAGTTTTCAGGACAGGAAAATCAAGATCAACACAGGGGACCATTCAAATTTGAAAAAGGCAAAGCTTGATGGTCGACTGCATGAAGAATTACTGGACAGAAGGGAGAAAATGAAGTCTGATAAGTTTTGTAAATAGATATGAAAGACCACAGGACAACACTGCGGATCAATCAAATTTGAAGAAGCAAAGCTTGATGGTCGACTGCATGGAGAATCGCTGGACAGAAGGGAGACAGAAAGCTGCAAGACAACACAGAGGATCCATCAAATTTGAAGAAGGCAAAGCTTGATGGTCGACTGCATGAAGAATTACTGGACAGAAGTCTGATAAGTTTTGTAAAAAGAGGCAGAAAACTACAAGTAACAGTAGACACAAGCACATCTGTCTATCTATAGGAGAGTGGAGAGTAATCGTTTACGTGTAAATAACGTTTTTTTTTTTAGAGTGATAAAGAGCTTTTCTATATTATTTCAGGGACATGTACTCTCCCGGTTTTGCCATATCTTTCTGTATTTCTCATTCTCATTCTTGGAATTTTCTCATACAATCTTTGTATTCCCCCTGAAATCCCAAGGTTTCTCCATGAATTTAGCTGATGTTTTATTTCTAGTTAAGTAAAACTAACTTTGAAACAAAGCTAACTTACATGTGAAGCTAGAGTAGCTTTACTTCGTCATTTCGATGATATAAGCCTTCTAGCAGCATGTAGCTTCCTGCAGGCTCTCTTTGTTTCTTGTGTAGAGCACCCTAGGAATATTGGCTTGCCTTGTGGCTCGCACGCGCACATTTGTATGGGATCTTGGAGGCATGTAGCCTCCTGCAGGCTCTCTTTGTTTCTTGTGTAGAGCACGCTAGGAATATTGGCTTGCCTTGTGGCTCGCACGCGCACATTTGTATGGGATCTTGTTGATCCCTGCACACTCTCGTACGCGAAAGCTAAAAAACGTGCGCGCGCTTGTCACGAAGCCCGCCACGTGTGTACGTAGAGGGCGCTCGTCCGCCCGCGCTCGCCTAATAAAGAAATCATACTATGTAGCGGCTGTACTCACACTAGAGACGAACAAATCGTCTGGACGGACACATTTTTCGACGAACAAGTCGTACATTTGTCCGTCTATGAAGACGATTTCATCCGTCCAGACGAACACTCGACCAAAGTTCGACCTGAATTTATACCAAACGAGAACAAAATTTGCGATTGTCTTGCCGCGGAGAAGTGGGACTAGCATAGTAAGCACATATATGGCCCTCAAGGACATTTGTGTGATTTCTCGAATTGATAATAGACGAACAAATCGTCTTCTAGTGTGAAAACGGCCAATATGAAAGCATTGAAGCTTACAAATAGCCGAAATAATCGTCTCCTGCAGTAGAGCATAATTATATCCCATCGCGGAAATCGTTCCACTTTGCTCGTCATTCAGATGCGAAAGTGCCTGTCTGCGGTCATGGGCGCAGCCACTAAAAAGCAAGGGATCGTCAGGCTAATACAAGATTGGAATTACAACAATCAAGAAACAGAATGAAACAAACATGAGTGCTGCAGATATCGGTGCCCACAAAAAGAAAACGACTCTTCGAGAGAACAGTTACAACATTGTCAAAGGAAAGTGGGGTGTGAAGTTTTCTTTTAGCACTTGGACTACTTGGCTTTTGCCTCGAACTTTTGAGATCTGTTCTAAACTGGTGCACATAGACTTCAATACAAGCTATCCAACCAGGAACGGGGTTCGTGCTTTGTCTCGAGCAATTCTATTGACTTTATAAACTATGAACTTGTTCCCAGGCACCGTAAAAGGAAAGGTTAGTAGATATATACTTTGTAGTTACCTTTATTTTCTAATAGAAGCATACTTTATCGAGACGTATTTATTTGTGTAGTTTTGAAACGTCTGACATCAATTCCGCATCATGGACGTATTAGAATTCTCGCGACTCAGTTTCTTGACTGAAAAAGGCCTTAGTTGACAGAGCCCTTCGATAGCTTTATCACGCTTACGTATCACAGAGATGCCAATCTCCCTCCTTTTTTTTACCTCATCTCCCGCTAAACGTTTCGTTTTTTCTCATGTATTTGCTGTATTTCTCCCGCTAAATTTTCCTTGAATTTGCAGTTTGACCCAAATTTCCGGCTTTCTTGAGTATTTCCGGCTTTCTTGAGTTGCTAGAACGTTTTACTGTAACCGAGGTTTAATATTTTAAAAACGATTTTGTTGACCCAAATCGAAAATTGTAACTACACAAAGCTTGTATACGAAGGATATTTTTTCAACAGATTTTCTTATTTTGGTAAAAGAGCGCTAGTAGCAGCTATCACGCAGAGAGATATTGAAGCAGAAAAATTTGTGTGACTAGTGTTACGCTGTAGCGCGTTCGAATCAAGTTCCTGTTAATTTCGGCCGGTTTTCCGACAGCTCTGAGCAGTGCAAAGAATCAAAATGTGAACGTAGTTTGTCCATGTCTGTATTTGTTTGTTTACTGAAAGAGACGCACTCGTCGTTTGGCTAAATATTCCGCCAGCTCTACGCAAATTGGGAGAAGTATGATCGCGGACGCCTCCAGATTTGCATCTATGTGTTTTCATTTCTTTGAATACGTGTTCTATACGTGATAGACATCTATTGAACACATTCTTGGAGGGGGGTTCGTTGTCCTCAGTTTTTCAGGAAAACCTTTTGAAGTGTTTCCTATCTGTTTTGTCACCAAAAACCTCATTTAATTTTCTTGGCCTAAGGGGTGTTCGTTGGAACCCATCGAGCCCCCCTCCTACGGGCCTGTCCTTTCTCTCGGTTAAAAGGAGTTACGAGCTTGAGAACTACCTTTTGAACGTCCAGTCAGTCAATCACAGAAGAGCATTGACGAGACAAAGAGTAAGCAATCACTGCCCGAGTATCGAAACAGGGAGATATTCAAGGCCATACACTCCCGGGGGGGGGGGGGACTCCCATATTTTTGGGGCGGGGGTGCTCGTCGGGAACTTTCGTTTTCACCCCTAAAAGGTACCAAACATGGCGTCGCTTAGTTGATTTTGACCCCTAAAAGGTACCAAACATGGCGTCGCTTAGTTGATTTTCCCTCGTAATTTTGTCGCGTATTTTTACGAGGGAAAATACGTCTGAAATTCAGGCTACCAACAAGTGCGATTTGCTTGATTTGCTTGATTTGCTAGAACGGACCTCTAACAGGTACCTATCTGGAATTTTACCCCCTAAAAGGTACCAGAGACCTGATTTTAAACCCTAAAAGGTACGACGAGTCCCCCCCCCCCCCCCCGGCATACACTCCTACTAAAGAGAGTGTATCTGCCCCCTTTGTCATGAGGGCGTGGAGGATAAATTTCATATAATTACCAAATGCAAAATGTACGACTCATTAAGACATGAACTTTCCAAAGCTCTTAGCTTTCCATCTAAACAGGACTGGAGATCACAAAATAGGACAAACCCCCCAACCTGGAGGACCAGGAGATCCCTCTTCGTCTGGACCCTACCTTTCGACCTGTTCGGGATAGGTGACCCTACCAGTGGTTCGATACTCCCGCCGACATAGCTTTAGAGGTCATTGGGACACACAAACCGCTCCACCGGAATAAGGTGGTGATCCCAAGCGGTGCGGCTGGAATACCATGCACAGCGAAAAGATTTAGTACTCCGATGGTTGCCGGTGAAGTCTTTTCACTTCGATCCAACAAGAATCACAGTGTATAACAATGAGGTGTGTTCTTCCTTGATAGCCCAATAAATCCACACCTATTTGTTCCCGCGGGCATGATGGCAAGGAACTTGACGTCAGCGGCTCTTGCTGAATCTATTTGACTTTTGCGCAGGTGCTGCACATATAAATTATTTCCTGAATACTCGAGGACAGTCCGGGCCACCACACAGAGTTCTGTTCACGGACGCGGCACTTCGTTACTCATGCGTGTATGTAATCGAGGTTTTCCCTCCATAAGGCTCTGGGGATTACGATACGCTCATTATACAGTCTCATCCACAACTGCTAAGTGGCATCGTGCCTCCCAGTAAGGTTACAAAAGAGGCCTGTGAGGCATATAAACTGGCCAAGCTACCATACAAAACTTACGAATCAGTGAGCACTTTTCGTCTGACTTCTGTGCTTCTCGTATCTCCTGCGACCTGGCGTGGCAGGAAGTCTATGCAGAGTCTCGCTTACATACTTCTCTACTTACCCCCCAAGCGCGACGCTCTCTTGCTGTGTCTTCCCCATTGGGGCTTGGGACAGCGCATCTGCAGCGAGCTGTCGAGAGCCTGGAACATACATAAGGATTAAACCTCATTAGACGCAGTCGGAACCGCTGTATACGTGGCGGCATTTTGCATAGATCAGTAGTGTTAAACAATGTTACAAAAGGTCTGTGACCTGTCTCCAGTGTGAATTTCAGACCTGACACATACTGCGAAAACCTTTCACGCGCCCACGTGGCGGCCAGTGCTTCTTTTTCAATGGTTGCATAGATCTCTGCTCTGCTTCGGAGAGGGATCTTGATAATAGACCGGACGGCGGGAACCATCGTCCCCCATCTGAATGAGAACTGCACCGACTACGGCATTCGATGCATGTGACGCGATTATTGTGCTTTGGGGCTTGACTATAAAGCGCTAATACCTCTGATGACAGTATTTCCTTTATGTGACGGAACGACCATTGCTCTGCAGCACCCCTTGTCCAGTAAGAGTCTCCGCGGAGCAGTTGATAAAGTAGTTCAATGTGATCTTCCAGTCGAGGTACACACTCCAAGATAGCTCATCATTCCCATAAACCTTGTAGCTCAGTGATTGTAGTTGATGTTGGGAACTTGGTGATGGCATCTGTCTTGTCGGGATCAACGTATGCTTGACGTATGCTTGACTCGGGACATGATACGTGGGACATGGAATATCTCAGGTGCTGAACTGATTCCGAATGGCAATCTATCTACCAAATAGCGCAATAAATGTTGTCAGTCTAGGCTTTGACTGTTCATCCAAGGGTACTTGCAAACACCTGCTATTGACGCCAAGCTTACTAAATACATTTCCCTGGCCCAGTTACAATAAGCTTTCATCAACTGATGGCAAAGGGAGCACCTCGAGTTTGGCAGCCTTTTTCAACATTTTGCTTAAAGCCCCTAGTCAACCGACATCCTTTGCAGTCCTAGTCAGGGTAAGGGTTGACTTTCCATATATGAAAAGTCGATGCAAATGTTATAGTTTGAACTTGTGAAATGCGAAGAACAATACAGTAGGAAACCCTTTGGGAATCGTTCAGCTAAACACACAGCGGTCAGTAACAATAGATCTGAATGGAAATAAAGCGCAAAGGTTGCTGGTTGACTATGGGCCTTTAAGCATGGACTCTATCTCGATCTTGACCATGGGTATCAGGGGATGAGGGATCTTTCTAGGGGCATTAAGGCATACAAGGACTGCATCCTCGCGCAATGTTATCTTATAATCCCAATCCTTGGAACAGCTTAGGAAATAAAGGCATGAGGAGGTGATTGAATAAGTTCCCCAACATCATTTAATTTGACTAGGCCCAACATTACACAAACTTTCTTGCTCAGTAGGGAACAGGATTGACTGCCAATAACATACATGTCTTCCTGGATTTTACTCTGACTGTATTTTAGGGTACCCTTGAAAGTTCCAACAACATCTAGCATTGCCCCTCCTGGATCTCCTAGATTGCAATGGGGTTTGGTTAGCTTTACTCTCTTTAACAATGGGGTAGAGTCACTCAACACGCAAACAGAAGTTCCGGTGTCAAGCTTAATCTTTGCATTATGTCCATATCTGGGCGATCCGGGTCATTGATTTCCCCAGTAACTTCCCAAAGAAACAGAAACCTGTCTTCACTTAAGATAACTTAATTCATCTTGAACACTCTTGAGTACACGCTGAAGGTAGACTCCAAAAGTGGTACCAGTGATTCGTGATTTTCAAACGTTTTGTTCCAGTTTTATGGCGATATTTTTTCCATCCAAGCTTTTTCGATTACTATCTAACTTCAAGAGGCAATAATATCCTGAATATAAGAAAAAAGCATAAAGGCCGATTTAGACTGTACGATTTTCGCCTACCATCAATCGCACGCGACACGACTCGCATCAGCATACGACTCGAGTCGCAATACCTAAATCAGCATTTTGAAAACTGTTTCAAAACTCTACGACGTTGTGACCATATTTGGTAATAAGTGACGAAAGCGGTGACAAAATTTCCTTTCTGGGGTGCCAGGGGTGGTGTTGGTTTTCCCTATAAAGGATGGACCAAAATAACCTTCACAATCTGAGTTAAAACCTGATTAGTTTACGGAACAGTGAGCTTGTGTTGCTTCAATGTACACCAAGATTATTTAACAAAATTGTCCGGCGGGTTATCAGCACTCAGAAACGACTTTTTGGAAACTTTTAGATGGACTGGATAAAACAGGTGAGCAATAAAGATCAGACAAACACAGACTAGTGGTATTTTCTTTTTGAGATCTTTTCAAAGAAAGTGATAAAGGAATTTTTACAGGTAAAATGAGCGAATCTTACGTGATAATTCATGACGTAAGTGAAAAGTCTAAACATAGTTAGTAGAGGGGGACCATACTAGCTATGGCCTAAATCAGAGTTAAGTCATGTCCGTAGCGTGTCGTATACGATGATTGTAGGCAATCTCGTACCCAGAGCCCGTCATCTTCTGGCCAGCGGCAAGATTCGGGGCTCTAGGTCAAAACGTAACGAACTTTCATACAACCTTCAAACTGGAAACCCGGAATCTGGGTTTTAAAATAATCGATTCCCCCAGAGCCCCGAATCTTGCCGCTGGCCAAAAGATGACGGGCTCTGGGTACGAGATTGGATTGTAGGCGAAAATCGTCCGTGTCTGTCTGCGCGCCCCACACAGGTAAACCAAGACCCTAACACAGAAAAATATGTAACCGGGAGTTCCGCTTTTAGCCTGTGGCTAAATCTATATATTAATCACTTTAACTCTAATACGTCCTAATACGTCCTCTAATACGTCCTCTAATACGTGCCAAATGCAGGGGCGTAGCCAGCACTTATGAGAGGGGGGGTTCCAAAATTAAAAAAAATTAAAAACTCCACAAAACTAGCGTTTGAAGAAATTTACTACATTTTATAGGAGCTTTTATTTGTTGTCTATTAAATATTTACAATTTTAGTAGTAAGTCGGCCCAGAAAAGAGGCGAGGGGGGGGGGGGGGGGGGGTTCCGCTGCGGGAGAGGGGGGTTCCGGAACCCCTGGAACCCTCCCCCCAGGCTACGCCCCTGAAATGACCCCCTGAACCTTTCCCCATACCATTAGGACGTATTCGAGTTAGAGTGATTAATATATAGATTGAGCCACAGGCTAAAAGCGCAACTCCCGGCGCAACTCCCGGTTACAAATTTTTCTGTGTTGGGGTCTTGGTTTAGCTGTGTAGGCGCACATAGACAGACACGGACGCGCCAGCGATACCCAAATGGGAATACCGCTGAACCATGAAAAATGAAGTCGGATCGTATACCTGAGTTCTACTTTGAGCTATTGTATTCTTCCTGTGATATCTATGGTGCTCCGCTCTGCGGCCTTCGGTCGCTAAGGAGCTCCGCTACAAATGACTGCCGTGAATTTGTTATCACTTTGTTATCAGTCCTTGAGGTCTCATTCAGAAAAGGTGAAACCACTTTGCGAATGGTTTCTCTACAGTCATGTCATGATTGAAATTGTTTGCCATTGATCTTTTATGCAATGGCATTTTTAAATTTTTAAATTTAAAAATCCACTAAAATCAACTTTTTAAAGTTAGTCTTGTTAACTTAACTTTGCTTGATTGGTCGACAGATGTCTTCATGTAACAAGATCTCCGTGCTACTGGCCTTCGCTGTCTTGCAGGTCTCCTTAAGAGGTATGTGTGCACTTTGTTATGCGTTTACGATGAAAATCAACAGAAAGGGAAGTAAGGGACTAAACAGACGGATTTAGCCAGCGTTTCGAGCTAGAACCCCGGCTCTTCTTTAGGGCGGTTACAATAAAACAGTTACAACCACGCGAGTTTGCTATGCTGCATACACTTTATAGGCTAGTAAATACAATCATGATACTTGCAAAAGGCACTTGTTTATGAGAGCCTACTGCAATTTTCGCCGGGGGAGTCCCCTATTTTTGGGGCAGGGGTGCTTGTCGGGAACTTTCGATTTTACCCCTAAAAGGTGAGGTATGAGTAATTGCGTGAAAATCTTAAGAGTATGAGGGCATACAACGAGTAAGATTACTATTAATATGGACGAAAAATTGGATTTGCTCAAGTTTGCCACGTAAGCAAATCTGACCAATATGTGGTAAAAGTGCAACAAACAAAGAAAATGTGGTAAATACCGTATTTGCTTGACCATATTTGCTTACCCGTTTCATTTTGCCCCTTTCTATTTTGTTTTAGTATAAACCAACTAATGGTATATTACAAATCCTGCATTCTGATTGGCTTAGCTACTAATGGTCTATTAGTGATAGACCGTGCCTGGCAAAACCACCACCTTTCTTTGCAAGAAAACTTGATTTTTTCAACATAAAATAATGGAATTCATTGCCAAAACCGACCAACTAGTTGGTTAATACTAAAACAATAGACCTCTCGTCCTCATGTGCTATGATATTAATAGACCATTCGGCCTTCGGCCTCATGGTCTATTCATCATAGCACATTCGGCCTTGAGGTCTAATTGTTAAATATATTGTATGTAAAATGTGTATGTAGGTGCAAGCTAAAGGTCTAAATAAACCGATTATTCATTTATGTTTTTTTATATTTATTTTAGTATTGACCACTGTTGTTTTCTGTTTATACAAAGGTATTTGTTTATTACATCCACAGGCGCAGGGAGCAACGTCGGTCGAGAGTTCGTGGTTGGCTTCGTCGGAAATCCGTTTTCAAGGAACGCAACTATCAGTGTTCACATCACAAACCCTAATACCCGGCTAAATGTCACAGGTTCCATCTTTTATCGTGACGTCATTGCGAGAATAAAGACCCTCACCACGTTCGTCATTTTACCACAAAAAGGATTTGTTTATAGAATCAGGAATTCGCTCATCTTAAACGCAAGCAAACGTTTCCTAGGGCCCAAGTCCAAAGGGCTGTCTATATTAACTAACCGGCCAGTGGCATTGTATGGAGTATTTCGCGAAATTCCAGGGCGCAGTGAAGTGTTCCTCGGGCTCCCTGTGTCTAGGGCACGGAGAAAAAGATACAGTTTCATCGTCACGTGTTACCAACCACTCAGAAACAGCTTCTCCTACGTCACCGTTATAGCTGCTCGTGACATGACGAACGTAACGTTTAAGGTGGAGTCCACAAAATCGGTCTTCTATGGACTAATCAGTTATCCCAGTGGTAGTACCTTTGAAGTCTTCGCGCGCCACTCGTTAGATGCTTTTACTATACGTAGCTCTGGAGACTTGACAGGAACAGAGATTACCGCTACTAGACCTATATCAGTATTTGCAGGCGCTAGCCTAGCGAGGGTCTCATCTAATGTTAACTGCACGGGTCGTCTCGTGAGTCCAATTCCAGAGGTACGCGATTGGGGTCGAAGGTATATTTTCGTGCCATTTAGAAGCGATGACTACTTTGTTCGCATTGTTGGTGCGTTTCATTTCACACAAGTGAGGATAGACAAAAACCTAGACGAAGACCAAAAAACCAGCATGATCTTCAAGGGTACCTTCATTGACCACAGTGCAACAGATGTGATTTGTAGTAAGCCGTGCTTTGTCATGCAATTCTGGAACTGCCACAGCTCTGGCGCTCCGGTTATGACCATGATACCACCCGTAAGCAGATATTCATTGAACTACTATCTACCAAGTAAGGTTCTCTCTCCAAAGTCACTAGAATATGTGTATACCATGCAAGAACTCAGTCATGGCTCTGAATTTCGTGCTAGTAACCTTGAAAAAACTCCCGATATAGGGATGCATTATAAACGGTCGATTTACTTCTACGAAAGGCGACGAGTTAATGGGTCGGGATTAATTGTAATCAACATATTTCCAAGCGTGAGATTTTATGTATTGGTATATGGACACTACAAAGGAGAGTCGTATGGCTTTCCTGGAGGGTGGATATTGTGCGATAGGGATGACCCGATAATTTCAGATAGAATTGACAATGACTGTGATGGCAAAATTGACGAGGAATTATTGAATGGAAAAGATGATGATGGGGATGGAAGAGTTGACGAAGATTTCTCTATTCCACCACCTCGTGTTTTTCCGCCAGGGGACATTACGACGGAGGCTTGCAACAAGGAGGAGGTCTTCCGGCTCTTCAGTGACAGTATTGCCAGTGGCACTTGGGGTGATATAAAGTGCGATGACATTGTCATTACCAGGCGCGATAAAATACTCGACAAACAAGAGTGCCGCACGGTCATAGCGCGGGTCTGGAAGGTCACTGACGGCTGCAAAAATTCAGCCGAGGAAACGCAGCTAATCAAATTTACGATCCCGAGACCTGTCATCCATTTTCCGGAGAACACTTCACGACGCTGTGGAGAATCATTAGATGAGTCACACACAGGAAGACCAAAGCTTGTTAAGAACATCTGCGGCGACAATAACGTCTCCATTGTGACTCGGAATGTTGTTAAGGTTGCATTTGTGAATATGGGCGCCCGCTGTCCTTGGCCAAGTCTAGAGAGACGCTTTGTTGTGAAGGAATCCTGTGGACGAACGTGGACTGCCGTGCAGTATATCAAGGTGGAGTCTTTAACTACTTCTAAGCGTCCCAAGACGACCAAGACACCAACTACTTCTAAACGTCCCAAAACGACCAATGCACCAACTTCGTCTAAACGTTCCAAGAAGACCAATACCTCAACTACTTCTAAACGTCCCAAGACCACCAAGACACCAACTACTTCTAAACGCCCCAACACCACCAAGACACCGACTACTTCTAAACGTCCCAAGACCACCAAGACATCAACTACTTCTAAACGTCCCAAGACCACCAAGACACCGACTACTTCTAAACGTCCCAAAACGACCACTACACCAACTACTTCTAAGCGTTCCAAGACCACCAAGACACCGACTACTTCTAAACGTCCCAAGACCACCAAGACACCAACTACACTGTACGGTTAGTATCACAAGCTGCAGACTTCTTGCTCTCAAATCCCGGGAGGGGGTACTCCCCATATTCAGTTGGTAGGCTAATGACCATCGTATTTTTTAGGGGGAAAAATTGGGTGACCCGGTATTTTTTAGGGATGCTCGATCGAAAGTGGTATGCTGAAGATAATCCGGTATTGTGTAGGGGTTCCTTAAACTAAAACGGTTCGCTGAAGAAGGTATTGTAGGACCGAGGATTATTTTTTAGGGTGACGGTCATGACCCTATCATTTTTGAAGTACATCTCCCCGGGTCTCAAATTCTACCATTTCATTGAAGTACATCTCCCCGGTTTGCATCCTGAAAGTAGTTGTTTATAGGAAGTGTAAAGCATCCTGAAAGCTGAAGCGGTATGACAGAAAATGTCGAACATTTGCTTTTACTATACATAACTTTATGCAATAATTGGTTAAAAAAACAAAGGGACATTTAATCTTTGCGGCATTTTTGAAAAATTGTATCAAACTCTTCCTGTTGTTTTCATCCTATTTAACACGCAAGGGTGCTGGATTCTGGATTCCGGCGTGTGAATTCCGGATTCCAAACGTGACTTGTTCCCTTCCCGTTTTCTTTTTATGTTTCAAAGATGTCATTGACTATTGCCAGGGACTAGAGTGTGATTGAAAATCACCTGGTCATTGCAGAATAATCTGGTTATCTGATATCAACGCAAAGCAATGCAAGAATGATAAGAATTCGTGAGAGATGAAACCTTTTAATTAATCAAAGTGTGCTTTTCGTGAGTCTTAACAATAGACCAAATCGGCTAACGGTGTTTACATCCAAAATTCCTTTGGGTGATTACAATTGTCAATTTTTTTTCTCTCCCAACCGAGTACACGAGTGTAGGAATCGTCACATCCATGATCTGAATTAGTGGCAACAACATGTAAACACCGTTAGCCGATTTTGTCGACATTTTATTGACTTAACCGAGTATCTTTATCGCGTTTATTCTGTTGAGCAGTTACCCAGGATCTAAAAGAGAAACAAGAGGAAGTAGACAAACAAAAGAAGCGAGTCACGGACATCGGAATCGGTCTGGGGTTGGTCCTCGCCCTTACTATCAGTATCATCATAGCTCTCGCCATCATGTTAATTCTACGACGGAAAACAAGAAGTGCTAATGGGCCACCGAATATAGCCCTCCCACCTCCACCTCCTCCACAGCAGCGCGAGTCTGTCTATCAGGAGTTAAATTTCCCTAACAGCAGCAACAATTCCAATAATCTCGTGGAGCGGCTTCAGGTGGGCCTCATCATTTAAACCCCTACAAAAAGGAATTACCAGGAAGTACTGGAAATAAAACTTTGTGAGAAGTCTATTATCAGCATGCAGGAGACCATCTCTCGATCCTTTGCACTTAACGTATAACTTAACGGACATGGCGACATTGACATCCATAGTTGACCATGGTCGGACATGGTGACATTAACATCCATAGTTGACCATGGTCGGACATGGTGACATTGACATCCATAGTTGATCATGGTCGGACATGGTGACATTGACATCCATAGTTGATCATGGTCGGACATGGTGATATTGACATCCATAGTTGATCATGGTCGGACATGGCGACATTGACATCCATAGTTGATCATGGTCGGACATGGCGACATTGACATCCATAGTTGATCATGGTCGGACATGGTGATATTGACATCCATAGTTGATCATGGTCGGACATGGTGACATTGGCATCCATAGTTGATCATGGTCGGATATGGTGATATTGACATCCATAGTTGATCATGGTCGGCAAGGCTTCATTGACATCCATAGGTCATCATGGTCGGACATGGCGACATTGACATCCATAGTTGACCATGGTCGGACATGGTGACATTTGCATCCATAGTTGATCGTGATCGGACATTGTGACATTGAGATCCATAGTTGATCATGGTCGGACATGGTGACATTTGCATCCATAGTTGACCTAGTGGTCGGACATGGTGCCTTTGACATCCATAGTTGACCGTGGTCGGACATGGCGACATTGACAACCATAGTTGATCATGGTCGGACATGGTGCCATTGACTTCCATAGTTGATCTTGGTCGGACATGGCGACATTGACATCCATAGTTGACCATGGTCGGACATGGCGACATTGACAACCATAGTTGATCATGGTCGGACATGGTGCCATTGACTTCCATTGTTGATCTTGGTCGGACATGGCGACATTGACATCCATAGTTGATCATGGTCGGACATGGTGACATTGACATCCATAGTTGATCATGGTCGGACATGGTGACATTGACATTCATAGTTGATCATGGTCGGACGTGGCGACATTGACATCCATAGCTGACCATGGTCGGACATGGTGACATTTGCATCCATAGTTGATCATGGTCGGACATGGTGTCGTTGACATCCATAGTTGACCATGGTCGGACATGCTGACACTGACATCCATTGTTGATCGTGGTCGGTCATTGACATGCATAGTATATCATGGTCGGACATGGTGACATTGACATCCATAGTTGATCATGGTGACATTGACACCATAGTTGATCATGGTCGGACATGGTGACATCGACATCCATAGTTGATCGTGGTCGGACATGGTGACATTGACGTCCATAGTTGATCGTGGTCGGACGTGCTGACACTGACATCCATAGTTGATCAGGGTGACATTGACATCCATAGTTGATCATGGTCGGACATGGTGACATTGACATCCATAGTTGATCATGGTCGGACATGGTGACATCGACATCCATAGTTGATCGTGGTCGGACATGGTGACATTGACGTCCATAGTTGATCGTGGTCGGACGTGCTGACACTGACATCCATAGTTGATCGGGGTCAGACATGGTCAAATTGACATCCATAGCTAGTTGACCGTGGTCGGACATGGTGACATTGACATCCATAGTTGACCGTGGTCGGACATGGTGACATTTGCATCCGTAGTTGATCGTGGTCGGACATGGTGACATCAACATCCATAGTTGATCATGGTCGGGCATGGTGACATTGACATCCATAGTTGATCATGGTCGGGCATGGTGACATCGACATCCGTAGTTGATCGTGGTCGGACATGGTGACATTGACATCCATAGTTGATCATGGTCGGACATGGTGACATCGACATCCATAGTTGATCATGGTCGGGCATGGTGACATTGACATCCATAGTTGATCATGGTCGGACATGGTGACATTGACATCCATAGTTGATCATGGTCGGACATGGTGACATTGACATTCATAGTTGATCATGGTCGGACGTGGTGACATTGACATCTATAGCTGACCATGGTCGGACATGGTGACATTGACATCCATAGTTGATCGTGGTCGGACATGGTGACATTGACATCCATAGTTGATCATGGTCGGACATGGTGATATTGACATCCATAGTTGTTCATGTTCTAGCATAATGTTTCCATGGCGTGAACACCATTGTCAAGACGAAGACTACCATGCTCAAAACAAGGCAGATCATTGTTTAATCGTGCACACCGCCCATAGCAAATAAACTGCCTCCATGGAGCCTAGTGCCTAAACCTCACTTTCCCCTCCCTAGCATAGAAGTGGTTGTCACATTACTAAATCCTTATTTAACCTTTTTTAGGTAAATGACAATCAGGACGTAAGGAACTCTGATTGGACTTTGTGCTACACGCCCAGTTTTGAGAGAAAATTAGGTGATGAGCATGGGGAAAATACTTCAAAATATGCAGCATCCGACTATGATGATACAATACCAGGGGGAGAGAACGCACAGAAGAAAGGAGCAGAGAGGACTGACGACAAGGGAAAAGAAAGTCTCAAGAAAGCAGGGCCTGACGGTCTTGTAAACGACGGGATAGAATACGAGCCTGGAGAGACTGGTCTCAGCAAGGGTGGCATGTCAAATGATAGAGTGGAGACAAATCAACGTCCTGAATACTTGGAAATAATCAAAGTTGATGATCATGGCAGTGAAAGTGAGGACGATGGTTATTGCGAGATACCCGATGAGCGACGAGAGAATAATGTAATAAAAACATAATCAAAGTTGATGATGATGGCAGTGAAAGTGAGGACGATGGTTACGAGATACCCGATGAACGACGAGAGAATAATGTAATAAAAACATGAGTTGTCTTCTGACCGCGGAAAAATGTAAACGAGTTGTATATATTAATTAAGTAGACCTTGCGATTTTCATAATTCTGCGAACTCCCACTTGACATTTCCGAACGCCAAACTGTGTTTTGGCTTCTGCATGTTTTCTAAGTTTGGTTTGCATTTTACGGTTAAAAATTGTGGTTTATTGAAGCCTAGCTAAATCCTATCATATCTAGATGTACCTCTCTAAAACTCTGCGAAAAATATGGGGATTTGAGCCCTTTTTACTGTTCCCTCGCTCCCTATTAGCTCCTATTCAATATAATTGAACAAGGCAGGAAGCACAATTTGCCAAAGCGACGGCTCGAGCTAGCCGGCAGTTTGTATACGACCTCAAAATTTACCCATAAATTTTGAATTAATCCTCTAATCATATTACTTGTATTTCCCTTGAAATGTTTATGCAAGAAAAATAAAAATATATTAAGTAGGTTGCTCTGTCAGTGCTCTGCGTCCTGGGATACATTAGAATTTCGGAAATTAATGCATTTTGGTGGGAATTGTATACGCAAAATGCACGATTTCTGCGTTATTATTATTATTATCGATATTATAATATTTTAAGCCGTTTGAAAAGGCTCCGAGGTGGAAAGCCTGTCGAGCTAACTACCACCGTGGATGTGACTCACAGGGGTGCAAGCTGGTGTTAGTTTTTTTAAATCTATGCGATCGAGAAGAGAAGCTGCCATTCAAGCATTTTCTTTAGCGGGGAGACGCTGTCCGCCATGTTTGGCGTTGCTTTACAAACAAAGCTAAATTTTCCGTGAACGAAAGCTCGAAATTTAGACCATTTAATTTAACGGAAGCTGTCCATTTTTTATGAATTAGTTTTGTTTTAACAATTTTTAGCTCAAACCTGGGCAAATGTTGTTGCTTTAGGCTCTCTTTAGAGGTGGACATTAAAAATTGGGGAGGGGGGTGGGGGTGGCAAATTTTTTTGCGGATGTTTTTTTTTTCGGGGGATCAGGTTGTGCAAGATTTTTTTTTCGGACTCGAAGGCCATGTACGAAATTTGTTTTTCGCACACACACACACAAATGTATAACGTCATACACGTTATACATACATATACCGAACCTTGTCAGACTGAGAAGTATATGAGACAAAGTGAGAAAGGATAAACCCATGTGGGGGTAGAGAGTAGACCTGAGCATCGAGCAAGACCTGTTCCCACCTGGCGTTCCGTTCCCACAGGCCGTCCAAATCCTATTGCTGTATCTATACGCATCAACAACATTTTCTTGTACTATTTTATATAGGTTCAGAAATGGAGTAAGAAAATCTTGATATGTACAACAAATTTTCTGATCCTATATTTATATTGGTTGAGTTAAAAAAGAAATTGAGCTTTTTTTATTTGACCTAGTAGAAGACATTTTACAGATGCGCGCCCAAATTTATAAACGCATTTCATCAACCTATATGCCATTATCACACAAATTGATTAATAATATTTAATAGTTATCAGAAAATTAAATCCAGTATTCAATTCTACACATCCGTATTAGTAAAATTGCAAACTTTGGTGACGATTGCTTGAAAACTGGCAGAGATATGAATTTTTAAAACCTCGTACTATTCTTTTTCTGCAATGGACTGTGAAATATTTGTTGCGTTGCCGCCGAGGTGTCACGCGCGCGTTGCAAGAAAAATTGCGTCGTAACATGGCTTTAGAATGTAGAGCAATCTTCGTACTTCCTAACGTATTTTATAACTGCTTGTATTATAGTGTTTTACTGGGAAATACGCCACTCGTAGATCTTTTATATAAAGCTACATCCGGGACCTAAGTGACATATTCTCCATATCCTCACTAGTGAGGATATCGGTAAAAACAGAAGTGCTTGGAAATCAATTTGGAATAACTTTTTCTGATTTGTCCATACAATAAAAGAAAATTACACGGTGGCTTGAAGTTTTATTTTCTCGTGTAAAAACAATATTTTACTCATTCGCTGCGCTTTTCGTAAAATATTGTTCTTGCCACTCGAAAATAAAACTCATCTTCAAGCTACCGTGAAATATCCTCTTTGTAGGTCTGAATAAAGATACCCTTGCATATATATCTTTTAGTTGATAAGGAATGCTTGACTTGAATGCTGTAAATAATGATATGACTATGAAAGAACCGGAAAAAAAATTTCCGTTTCTTTCATAGTCACATCATTATTCACTTCATTACATGCCACAATTTCGGGCAGTTTGCCCACCTTTAAGAAGCTGCAAGATACAATTATACATGTCAAGTGTGAGATTTGAATATTGATGGGCAATATTCATTTGCCATAGTGACATTTGTTGGAAGCAATAAGTTACTTTTCTTATCTTGAATGGTTTATATCAAAATCAGTGTGCTCGCGAAAAGGTTTTTCTCTCGGGTGTCTTTACGGACATCAAATGGGGTTCTATTTTATGTAACGTCCGGGAATAAATGCTGTAGTTTTCATGCAAGTGCACCCAGTTTTCCGCATTGGCCTATTTTGGCAAATTATCCTAAACATGCTCCGAAATATTACCTTTTTTTAGAGAAGCGGAACTTCGATACTACAATAACTATTGTAGTATGTTGTTTCCGCTATGTAATGACTGTTTTCACACTAGAGACGAACAACTTTTCAGACGCACAAGTCGTACAGTTATATTAGTCTTTGGAAATTCACACCAAACGCGCAAGAACAAATTTGCGATTTTCTTTCCGCGGAGAAGTAGGACCAGCAAAAGAAGGGTATTCTGATGTGAAAACGGTCAATATGAAGGCATTGAAGCATACAAATAGTCGATTACTGCTACTAATGTTAATACTCGTCTCCTGCACTGTACTGAAGCATATCCAATCACGGAAACCGTTCGACATTGTTCGTCATTCAGATTCGAAAGTGTGTGTCTGCGGTTATGGACGCAGCCACTAATAAGTCAGGGATCGTTGTGCAGGATTATAAAAGATTGCATTAATAAAAAACAAGAAACACAAACACTCGTGCTGCAGATCTGGGTGCCTATAAAAAGGAAAGCCACTCTAAGAGATCACTTGAAGAAAAAATGGGGTGTCAACTTTATTTTAGTAAGTCGCTTTTAACCTCGAACGTTTGAGACCTAAATACTGATGCAGAAAGAATTCAATACAAGCATTGTATCCAGGAACGGGGTTCGTGCCTGGACTCAAGAGCAAGTCCATTGACTTAAATAAACTGTGAACTCTTGTTCACAGACACCGCAAAACGAAAGGTAAGTAGAAGATATCCTGTACTGTAGTTATGTTAATACATTCTAATGGAAGTAGACCTTATCGAGACTTATTTGTGCAGTTCTGGAGAGTCTGACCTATATTCCATATCGAGGACGTATATTCGAATTCTGCTAACTGCCCTCTGCCGTTTCTTAACTGAAAAAGGCCTAAGTTTGATCACATCGGCGGGAGTCTCCCGCTTTTTTAGTCTGTAATTTTTCCTTTTTTCTCATACATTTACTGTATTTCTCCCGCTACATTTCCCCTGAATTTTGCAGTTTACCACTGTATGCATTGCTACACGACCTCAAAATTCAATGTTGCGATGGGCGATTGGCGATTTTTAGCTGTCAATCAAACCAAAACGGTGGATTCGGCTGCTTTACTGTATCGATATTGATTGCAAAATCAACCAAAATGGTTTTAAGCTATCCTTTGGCTTCCTTACCTAGAATGTTTAACTCTCTGTTCAAGAAAATTGATATTAAAATTTTCTTGCGTAAAATCGGCAATCGCAACAGTGAATTTTGAAGGTCGCGTAGCAAAGCATACAGTAGTAACCCAAACTTTCCGCGTTCTTGACTTCTTGTTTGGTTGGCAACTGTGTATCAGTGACTTGCATGTAATTCTGTGGTACCAGAAAAATTGGTATCGTATAGCTGGCAGCCTAGCAATTCAGGTTTAACTGCCACTATTACTAGAACGTATTAGAGTGAGAATTGATTTCAAATGACTACCGTGAGTAATTGTTTATTTAAATGTTAAGTTTCAGAACAGGTGAAATCATTTTGCGAATGGTCTCACCTCAGTCATGTAAAATCCGCTCTAATAAACGAAAATTGGTTGATCTTTTATGCAATGGCATTTTAAATCAACTAAATCAACTTTTTAAAGCAGATGTCTTCATATAACAAGATCTCAGTCCTTCTCCTGGCCTTCGTTGTCTTGCAGATCTCTCAACAAGGTACGCGCGCGTTTTATGCGTTCACTATGTAGGCTGGTTTTATGCGTTCACTATATAGGCTGGTTTTATGCGTTCACTTTATAGGCTGGTTTTATGCGTTCACTATATAGGCTGGTTTTATACGTTCACTATATAGGCTGGTTTCCATATAATCTCTAGTCGATCTCATCAATCTCGCCGATCGCATGAAATAGTGCACACGCGATTATATGGACAAAAATGTATACAAATGGCGTATGCCCTAGGCCTATCATTATAACTAATCAGGTTATATCAAGTATTAAAGCCAGCTTTTCACGAGTGAAATAAGCGGAGACGTAAGGAAGCTTGCGTTCGTGTGAAAATCAAAGATCGGAGAAGGGGACCCAGGTTTCCTTTTTCTTACGTCTCCGCTTACGTCGCTACCGTCACGACGATTTTCACACGAACGTAAGCTCTTACGTCTCCATCTCCTTCTCCGTCTCC
This sequence comes from Scolanthus callimorphus, assembly GCA_033964015.1. Taxonomy (NCBI): domain Eukaryota; kingdom Metazoa; phylum Cnidaria; class Anthozoa; order Actiniaria; family Edwardsiidae; genus Scolanthus; species Scolanthus callimorphus. The sequence goes on from CM066915.1 coordinate 22,769,134, forward strand.
GCTTACTTCACTAGTGAAAAGCCGCCTTTAGTAATTTATGCAATTTCCGCATTTCTTGATTTTTCGATCAGGCATTCCAATGACCGAGGTGCTTAGCTCTTTTGATATCCCTCCCTTTCCATTGGCTGCTACGCCATATACTTTCCAACTCTCCATATCTGGAATGCGAGGAGGTAGTCTAACCCCTGGCGTTCTGGGTGGGCCTGTGGTTGGTAAGCTCGGCCCAGTGCTCGCGCATCCTCACGGTTCATCTTCGAGCCAGGAAGCCCACCCAGAACGCCAGCAACGAGTACGAGTACTAATGTAGATGATATGGAAGGTTTTTATGAATGAATATGAATGATGTACATTCGGCAATGATTGCTTCGAGTTGGTAACTCGTAATGGCAGGGACGACCGTCGGCAAACCCGCCCAATTTTTCAAGGTACAACATATCTGTCAGAAAACCATTTCCACCCTAAAAGTACTCCTTCTTCAGCACACCAGTTTAGTTCAAACCACCCCTAGAAATACAGTAAGAACCCTTAAAAATACCGGATCGTCGATTTTAACCCCCCTAAAAAATACGACAGTCAAACCTACCATCCGAATATAGAACCCCCGCATTGCACAAGGGGGAGGGGGGAATGCAAGGGATATTTTGCAATGATGGAAAAGCGAATTTCAGCCAAAGGCAAAGGGATCTAAAATCCGAGGGCGATTCAGTCAAGTTTTGTCCACCGCCTTGATCGTAGTCGCCTTGATCTACCTGAGCACAAAACGTTTTCACACGTGCGTTTTCACACGTGCGTTTTCACACGTGCGTTTTCACAACGTGCGTTTTCACACGTGCGTTTTCACACGTGCATTTTCACGTGCAGTTTCACACGTGCGTCATCACACGTGCGTTTTCACACGTGCGTCATCATACGTGCGTTTTCACACGTGCGTTTTCACGCGTGCGTTTTCACACGTGCGTTTTCACACATGCATTTTCACACGTGCAGTGGCGGATACAAATGTATTTGTTTATTGTGTCCACAGGCGCAGGTAGCAACGTCGGTCAAGAGTTCTTGGTTGGCTTTTTCGGTTTCACTCATTCAAAGAGAACAACTATCCATGTTCACATAACAAACCCTAATACCCGACTAGCTGTTAATAGAGGTTCCATCTTCTATCGTGGCGTCATGGGAAAAAAGAAGATCCTCGCCAGTTTCGCCATTTCACCTCAGAAAACGTTTGTTTATAGGATCAGGAATTCATTCATCATATACTACAGGAGACGTCTCGTGTACTATCTCCCAAGTACGCTCCTCTTTTCAAATGAAACAGAATACGTAGCTATCCTCGCTACAAGAGCGTCTGCCGGACACGTTCGTGTTAGTGGCGTTGAAAAAAAAAGTATTTCCCATGTGGCACGCTATAGGACGTTCGGGATACGTATACCAAAGGTATATAAGGTCGAGATCAAATGTAAGCATTAGCCGCATATATTCAGGTGTGAGGGTTTACGTATCGGTATATGCACATTACACAGGACAGGCGTATGGGTTTCCTGGGGGATGGAGATTGTGCGATATGCCAGACCCGAGAATTTTAGACAGAATTGACAATGATTGTGATGGCAAAATTGACGAGGAAGTTTTGAATGGGATTGACGATGATGGGGATGGAAGAGTCGATGAAGATTTCTCTGTTCCACCACCTCGTGTTTTTCCACCAGGGAACATTACGACGGAGGCTTGCAACAAGGAGGAGGTCTTCAGGCGCTTTACCGGTCGCGCACGTGGCGTAGAGGGTGATAAAGGGTGCGCAAAGGGCGGTAAACCTGTTATTACCCGGCGCGATAGAATACTCGAGAGAGAATGTCGCATGATCATAGCGCGGGTCTGGAAGGTCACTGACGGTTGCAATAATTCAGTCGAGGAAACGCAGCTGATAAAATTTACGATCCCGAGACCTGTCATCCATTTTCCTGAGAACACTTCACGACGCTGTGGAGAATCACTACACGAGTCTCACACAGGAAGACCAAAGCTTGTTAAGAACATCTGCGGCGACAATAACGTCTCCATTGTGACTCGGGATGTTGTTCAGGTTGGAGTTGTGAATATGGGTGCTCGCTGTCCAAATCTAGAGAGAGGCTTTGTTGTGAAGGAATCCTGTGGACGAACGTGGAGTGCCGTGCAGTATATCAAGGTGGAACCTTTAACTACTACTAAACGTCTCAAGACGACAAAGACACCAACTATTTCTGAGCGTCTCAAGACACCAACTACACCAGACGGTTAGTACAATCAGCTTATTTATTGGTTTAAAGTTAGCCAGCCAGCACGACTGTTGTTGCGTCCCAAACAGATTCTAAAATATTATTGCAATTGAGGATATAAAAAAAAAGTTTCATCTCCTCAAGAAATCTTGCCTTATGTCAAATGTAAACCGGGACGTTTGACTTGTACGATGATTAATGCAGGTTGTCTATAGGACTAGTGTAAATGTATATGCAGAGTATGACCAACACTTGCTATGAGGCTACGCAAAGTAGGATGACATAGTATGGTTAGGACAAAGGGAAGTCTCCCCGGGGGGAGGGGGGCTCCCATATTTGCTATGAGGCTACGCAAAGTAGGATGACATAGTATGGGGGGGGGGGGGGGGGGGGGGGGACTCCCATATTTTTTGGTCGGGGATGATCGTCGGAACTTTTCAGTTTCACCCCTGAAAGATACCAAACATGGCGGGCCATGGCGTGGCTCAAATAATTTCTTACCCTAAAAGATACCCTAAAAGATGAGGCCTTTTAGGAGACAGGTAACTGGTAAAAGATATTTCATCAAGAAATTTCCGTTTTTGGTTCTAATTTATCGTCTTCTCATCGAGTTATTTTTCTTTCTTACACAGTTTTTAGAAGCACCATCATGAGAAAAAACAATTTGGACGCATATTTCGGCCCTAAAAGATACCAATCTACCTAATTTTATTGAAGATTAAGATCACCCCTAAAAGAGACCAAACCCCATTTTAACCCCCCCCCCCCCCCCGGGGGAAGTTTCTTTCATCCTTGTAGCCTTTCGGCAATACGTTCTATTTCCGTTTTTGAAACAGCACTATCCTATTCTCAATGGTATAGGCCTTATATTGATTAATGATATATAATAGTTATCAGAAAATGAAATCCAGTTTCAAATTGTACACATCCGTATTAGTAAAACTGCAAAGTTTTGAAATAATTACTTGAAAATTGGCTGAGATATTAATTTTCAAAACTTCGTGTTCTGGCTTACTTTTTACAAGGCAATGTATGGGCGAATACGTCAAGACAAGGCTGGACGGGCATCGTTTTCCCATACATTTCTTGTAAAAAAATAAGCCAGAATACGAAGTTTGAAAATTCATATCTCAGTCAGTATTCAAGAAATCTTCTAGCTTTGCAATTTCACTAATACGGATGTGTAGAATTGAATACTGGATTTCATTATCTATAACTATTATATATCATTAATCATAATTGCGTGATAAAGGCCTATTTAAAACAAGGGGGGCAAAGGGGGTGCAACTGCGTGGTCACGTGGTATGACGTCAACGATGATGTCATCAAACGAGAAAAGGTATATATCTTGGGAAGGGATGAACCTCAGACAACCAAACTTGGGTGAAGTTGTTTTAGTGACAAGGAAAGGAGAAATCCTCCCCCCCCCCCCCCCCCCCCCGATTTGCCACATTTCGTCACAAATCCAAGATGGCGGCCAAGCGAAAGTAAACTCGCGTTTCTCGACCTAAAACTACTCTCCAACGCCTGTGAGCAGGCTACTCCTTTTCCGTTTTCTTGTCTGTTTCAAAGTTTCACGTGACCTTGGATTGTGATTGAAGATCACCTGGTCATAGCAGACAGGGGGGATTTAGGGGGGAGGGAGCCGCCCCCTTTCCCGGGAAATTTTCCCATACATTTACTGTATTTGCTGGAGGAAATTTGAAACTTTTCGTACCATGTTTTCGCTATACGCCCACCCCCTTTCTGAAATAATCTTGGATCCGCCCCTGGCAGAAGGATCTGTAATCTGAGATAAACGCAGAGCAATACACGTCGAACCGTCAAATTTAATAAGAATTCGTGAAAACGTTTTATTCATAAAAATCAATGCCTTTTCATTGAGTCTAGACAATTGATTTAACCGAGTATCTTTATCTCGCTTTTTCAATTACAACAGATCCACAGCAACTAAGATACAAACAAGAGAAATAGACAAGCAAAAGAAGCTATTCACATACATCGGAATTGGTGTGGGATTGGTCTTCGCCCTTGCTATCTGTATCATCATAGCTCTAGCCATCGTGTTGATTCGACGACGAAAAACAAGTGCTAATGGGCCACCGAATATAGCCCTTCCACCACTACCCCCTCCTCCACAGCAGCGCGAGTCTGTCTATCAGGAGTTAAACGTTCCTAACAGCAGCTACCAGCCCAATTATCTCGTGCCGCCTCAGGTGGGCATCTCATTTTATATACCCCTTAAACACAAAGGAATTACCAGGCAGTGCTGGAAAGTAGAAAAACATCGTGATGAGCTAACAGGAGACCATCTCTCGTTTACTAAGTCAATCGGTTTAGTTGTGCTAATGAGTAGAACTGCCTGTAAATTTTAACGACCCCACTGAGTGTTCTCACCGTGGCACAGGTTGACCATAGTCGCAAATGTTGACATTGACATCCATAGTTGATCATGGTCGGACATGGTGACATTGGTATCCATAGTTGATCATGGTCGGACATGGCGACATTGACATCCATAGTTGATCATGGTCGGACATGGTGACATTGACATCCATAGCTGATCATGGTCGGACATGGTGACATTGACATCCATAGTTGATCATGATCGCAAATGTTGACATTGAGATCCATAGTTGATCATGTTCGGACATGGTGACATTGACATCCATAGTTTATTATGGTCGGACATAGTGACATTGACATCCATAGTTTATCATGGTCAGACATGGTGACATTGACATCCATAGTTGATCTTGGTCGGATATGGTGACATTGACATCCATAGTTGATCATGGTCGGACACGGTGACATTGACATCCATAGTTGATCATGGTCGGACATGGTGACATTGACATCCATAGTTGATCATGGTCGCAAATGTTGACATTGACATCCATAGCTGATCATGGTCGGACATGGTGACATTGACATCCATAGTTGATTATGGTCGCAAATGTTGACATTGACATCCATAGCTGATCATGGTCGGACATGGTGACATTGACATCCATAGTTGATCATGGTCGGACATGTTGACATTGACATCCGTAGTTGATCATGATCGGACATGGTGACATTGACATCCATAGTTGATCATGGTCGGACATGGTGGCATTGACATCCATAGTTGATCATGGTCGGACATGGTGACATTGACATCCATAGTTGATCATGGTCGGACATGTTGACATTGACATCCATAGTTGATCATGGTCGGACATGGTGACACTGACATCCATAGTTTATCATGGTCGGACATGGTGACATTGACATCCATAGTTGATCTTGGTCGGACATGGTGACATTGACATCCATAGTTGATCATGGTCGGACATGGTGACATTGAAATTCATTGTTGATCATGTTCTAGCATATTGTTTTCATAGCGATAGCACGGCAATCCATGGTTAAGACGATAACTACCATGCTCATGAAAATATTGCACATCATTGTTTCATCGTGCATACCGTCCTTTGGAAATAAACTTTCGACGTCCAATAATAATAGAAGTGGTTATCACATTACTAAATCCTTATTTAATCCTTTTTTTAGTTAAATGACAATCAGGAAGTTAGGAACTCTGATGGCACGTTGCGCTACACGCCCAGTTTTTTAGGTTATGAGAATTGGGGAAATGCTTCCTGTGCAGCATCCGACGTGAACACGTATGATGACTATGATGATACCATTCCAGCGGGAGTGACGGCACAGAACAAGGGGAAAGAAAACCCCAAGAAAGTAGGTCCTAACGGGCTTGTAAACAGCGAAATGGAAGACGAGCCTGGTGTAACTGGCCTCAGCAAGGGTGCCATGTCAAATGGGGGAGTGGAGAATCCAGGGGGGACAAATCAACGTCCTGAATACTTGGAAATAATCAAAGATCATGATGCTGGCAGTGAAGCTGAGGGCGATGGTTACGAGATACCGAATGAACGACGAGAGAACAATGTAATAAAAACATGAGTTGTCTTCTGACCGCAAAAAATGTAAACGAGTTGTACTACTTTAGTAGATCTTAGGGACGTGTCATTATTTAGCGGGGGGGGGGGGGGGGGGGGGTACCAATTTTTAAAGGAAGGCTACAAAAAAATTAGGGCCCTCTCCATGAACATAACATAAAAATTGTGACCCTACCCCAGTCGTAGGTCAAAAAAATTAGGATCCTCCCCCCGTCCCCTGTTTCACCTAGTAGAAGACATTTTACAGAACGATTGGGGCACATTTTTCTTTTCGCGCCCAAATTTTGATAAACCCATTTCATCAAGCCTCAGAGAAAGGGTAGATGAACATTACGTATTTCGTGAATAAACAAATAATAAACAAAACCTTTCAGCAGACCAGGAAATACACTACCTCAACTACATAGGTTAGATGAAAGCGTCCATTGATGAGCCTGTAGGTTATATTATTCATGCACGCAACTGCGCGCCGCAAATGATGAAATTACTATTAGAGCAGATTTCGTATGACTGAAAAGTGCCGCGGTACGGCGCGGTACTGTCGCAGTGGCGGTACGGAACCTGGCCTGCTGTAGATGGAGTGAAATCGCGTAGTCGCGGTCGCGGCGCGGAGCAACTTTGTCACGGTACTTTTCACAGTCATGCGAAATCTGCACTATTCATGTGCGTGAAGCGCGGCCCGAATGACGAATTTCTATGCTTGCAACTTTTAACTCGCGCTTACGCTTACCTAAGGTAACAAACAAATAAAGGAGCAATGGAAAGACCGAGTCCAAGCGTCACTTCCACCGTGTTAGATTCGATTAAACTAATTTCACCGGTTTCGTATATAGAAAATTTGAAAAATACGCACGAGGAAAGCTTCGAATACAATGCCGGACAAAATCGCGTCCATCAAAAGTAGACGATTTTTGGTTACCCATCTCGGTAAATTGTGTTTCTTTCTAAGTACGATGTCATTGGCAGTCCCCTTTCCCCCATTTTAATGTTGGAGGTAGAAGTGCTCAATTTGCGAGGAAGAAAGCCCGTGGCAAACAACGTTGTAGTGGGGGGAGGGGCAGAGAAGATAGGACCGGAGTGGTACATGGAACCCCTGGCATGATTTGCTCCAAGTAAGCCAGTCGGCATTTCTGGTCGTCTCGAATTCACAATAGACGAACAAATCGTCTTCTAGTGTGAAAACGGCCAACGTCTCCTGCAGTGAAGCATAATAGACGGGCGCGCGCGCTCACTCGTTCGATATCAATGTGAACACTCGAAGATAAATTCCATATCTCCGTCCAAGCGTCAATGTATTATTCTATTTATTATAAAACATTAGAAAATAACACCTATGTTGTATTGTGAATGTGCGCATTCTGATTGGTTGAAAGGCGTGTTTGTAAGAGACCTGAGAAACACGATTGTCACGCAACGCTGTCGCGCGTGTGTATGTTATTTTCTAAAAGCAATAAAATACTTTCTGCGTGCTCTCTGTTTTCTTACAAACACTCGGGGAATGTTGGTCGAACTGATAAAACTTGAAAAAATTTTGATCAGTTCTCCCAACATCCCCCTCGTGTTTGTAAGAAACAGAGAGCACGCGGAAAGTACTCAGGTATATTAAGGCATGGGCGTTTTTCAAAAAAATGCGAAAAATACTGAAAAAAATTATCTAGGGTAGATAAAATATCTTCTGTAGAATGTTTTTCGTTAAGGTTGGTACACCCGGTGAGACGTTTCATTTGATGTATTTGGTTACCATGTCAACGTGTTGCGTGACTTGTAAGTGCGTGACAAAGGCACAATTTTCTTTCAGTCCTCTGCATTCGATGGGGGTCATACCAATGGTTTCCCAGTGGGTCTTATTATGACCAGTGTCGGGCGTATATTACCATTCCAACGAGGATGGGTGTCCAAGTTATCCACATTTTAAGAAAAGGAGAGGTATCATATTACATCATCACAAACATATCAAGATAGCAGTGTCGCCTTTCTAGAGATTGACCGGGCTTCCTGTGGTATCTTGTCTACCTTGTTGCCAGCCTCTCGACTGTGAATAACACAGTGGAAAATGCACATAGCATCTTTCCTCGTATATTTGAGTTTTGGTTGAGTTTTAAGCTTTCTAAGCCAATAGAATAGTGAAAAACGTACTGGGATTCCAAATATGGTATGCAGGTATTTCCTTATAAGGAAGTTGGAGAATGTCGACACTTTTTCAAGGGAACTATCTTGATATGAAGGCTATCCTAAAAAACATTTCCAGCCATCCTCGTTGGATCAATAATCTACACTATATAACAAACACTATAATGCACTCTGGGGAACGATTTCGCTTTTCCCCATTGAATGCAGAGGCCATTTTCCTAGAAATTAAATTTAAGGTCAGAGGTCATGCATTTGTTGCCATAGAGACCAACATTAGTGAAAATGATTGAGAATGATCAAAGGTATTCAAATGTAGATTGTTTGGATCCCTCAGAGGCATTGATTTTGAGATGGACCACCCCCCACAGTTTTACGTCCGCCATTTTGGATCGTGCTTCCGCCCAGGCCTTAACTTACCTGAGTACTTTTATTGCTTTAAAAAAAAACACTGCCATGCTCCAGGGAAGGGCCTTTTATTGGCCACGAGGAAGAAAACATAGGGATGATTGTGTAATTGACAATCCAATAAAATTGTTAAGCTTTGCAAATGTTCAAGTGAAAAGTTTCCGCTCCACAGATAAACACAATGAAGATGACTGAGAACATGTTCTCAATTCCTAAGCTTACAGAATCTGTAGAGTTGAAACCCAAAGTTGTTATAGCAACGGGAGAAGACATCTGATTGGCTGATGTAAAAATATCATATTTTCACTAAAAATCATTGCCCTAAGTCGTCTGGACGAATCATCCGCCTCTAGTGTGAAAACGGTCATTGATATCGAACGAGCAAGCGTCCATGTATTATTCTGTTTATTATATAAACAAGAAACACTGCCATGCTCCAGGGAAGCGACTTTTATTGGCCACGGGAGAAGACATCTACTTGGCTGATATTATGACATGTAAAAATATCGTATTTTTCTCAGTGGCAGAAATCCCTGTAAAACACTGATGTTTATATAATAAATAATTAATCGGAAATCGTTCACGGAAATCGTTCGACATTGTTCGTCATTCAGATTCGATAGTGTGTCTCTGCGGTCATGGGCGCAGCCACTAAAAAGCAAGGGATCGTCAGGCTAATACAAGATTGGAATTGAAAAAATCAAGAAACGGAATTTAAAGCAAACTCGAGTGCTGCAGATCTGGGCCCTGTATACCACAAAAAGGAAACGACTTTAAGGAGAGATCAGCTAAAAGTGGCTTGTGATGCTTTCTTTTAGTACGTGGCTTTAACCTCAAATCTTTTTTGAGATCTAAACTGGTGCAGAGAGACTTCAATACAAGCATTGTATCCAGGAATGGGGTTCGTGCTTTGACTCCAGAGCAAGTCCAGTGACATTAATAAACTGTAAACTCTTCAGTGCACAGACACCGCAACACGAACGGTAAATAGAAGATACCTTTACAGTCGCAATTGTAATACCTCTTTTTGCGTGCATTTACTGTATTTCTCCCGCTAAATTTTCCCTGGATTTTGCAGTTTAACCCGAATTTCCTGCTTTCTTGACCTGTTGGGTCGGCACCTACTGTGTATCAGTGACTTGCATGTAATTCATTGTACAGAAAAATAAGAATTGTATAGCTGTCACCCTAGCAATTTAAGTTAAACTTTAGAGTTGATTTCAAATGACTGTCGTGATTAATTGTTTATCACTTTGTTATCACTCCTATAATTTTCCCTATAGGTTTAATATTTTAAAGTTAGTCTTCTTAACTTTGATTGGTCGACAGATGTCTTCGTATTACAAGATCTCAATCCTGGCCTTCGTAGTATTGCAGTTCTCCCATGAAGGTACGCGTGTGCGCTTGTTACTATACCGGCTATGCGCTATGCGTTTGTTATGAGAGAAGACAGAAAGGAATTGAAACGGACGAACTTAGCCAACGTTTCGAGCTTTATCTTCAGCTCTTCAGGGCACTGAGTTACAGTAAAACAGATCACTCGAGTTTGCTATGGTGCATAAACTTCATAGGGCTAGAAAATCGAAAATACAATCGCAATAGCTTTAATAAAGTTCCTTGTTTATGAGAGTATGCAATTCCAGACGCCTGTAATAGTTACAGTATAGATTCCCAATGGAGCTCTGAAGATTCGTCAATGCACATAGTCTGTCCTTTGTTCCCTGTTCCAAAAAGTACATGTTTTTCTTATAATCGAATGTGGAAACGTCGACGCTAATACAAATTCAGAACTAATCAGAATGTTCTGTTATATCAAGTATTAGTAATTTATGCTTTCGATATATTTCCGCATTTCTTGATTTAGATCAATGACCGACGTGCCTGTCTCTTGATATTCCTCCCTTTCCATTGGCTGCTACGCCATATACATTCCAACTTTCCATATTTTACGGAGAATTTTTAACAAATCGACCAGTCGCTCCGATAGGGGCCTCAAATTCTTATCAAGATTTCCAGATTGTCTCGGAGCGTACAGCTGAATCGATGTCCGTGCCTTCAGTGGGGATTTGGAAAGTGCGGAAAGTGCTTGAAAGATTTCTGGAAACGGAAAAGACGAATGCATTTATAAAATCGGGGATTCCAGCAAGTACATGCTACCCATTTCACTCGCGAAGTTTATTTTAAAAATGTTTCTTTCGAACTTTTCCGAATTACAAACTCGCAGGGTTAATAGCAGTCGCATTACCACTGTATAATGCATTGCTACGCGACCTCAAAATTCAATGTTGCGATTGGCGATTGGCGATTTTTAGCCGTCAATCAAACCAAAACGCTGGATTCGGCCACTTCAGCGGGCCAACATTGATTGCAAAATCAACCAAAGTGCTTTTAAGCTATGCTTTGGCTTCCTCGACTCATATTTTTAACTTTCTGGTTCAAGAAAATTGACAACAATCACCTTGCGTAAAATGGCCAATCGCCCAACAGTGAATGTTGAGGTCGCGTAGCAATGCATACAGTGGTAAACCCCCCTCACCAAGTGAAACTATTAACAGAGGAATTATCGCATCACTTGTTAGGGAGAGAACGACTGAATCCGACTTCAAATCAATGTGCCCAGGAATTGCGCGATTCTCAGAATTTTTTGAAAATTCCAGGGTATACAACGAGCAACTAGTATGACTACTAATATGGGAAGTTTTTATGAATGAACGTAGTGCACATTCAGCAATGATTTAAAATTACTTTGACGTCTCAACAAGTTTTGTCCACCATTGTAGCCACCTTGATCTAGCTGAAAGGTTTTCAGACATGCAGTTGATACAAATGTTTATTATATGGATGCCAGTGTTTTACCGGAAACTAAAACACTCGTATTTTCCATATCTTCCTCTCGTGTACCGAATGTCCCGGATGTGCACCTTTGCAGTGTTGTTTTCCTCACTTTCGTCTGCAGTGAAATCTCGCTCGGTCACTCGAGTTTTAAGCCACAAAACTAAGTTTTGTTCTAGTTCTAAAGAGAAAAACCTTATTTCAACTATGGCGAGAAAAAGCTACAGCAACACAAAAAGGGAAATTAGTTCTTAACGACACTGGGAATCAGAAAGATTGAGGAAGCATTTCACACTCGAAAATAAAATCCATATCTTCGCGCCAACGTGTAATCATTTTCGAACCTAGAGCGCCCCCGCTCGTCGCCTCGCAGGGGAGGCTCTGGTGACATCCATTTGAAGTCCTTCGTTGATTGGCTAAAATGGCGCGCACGCGTGCATAAAAGTAGCTCTAACCTCGCTTTATTAAAGCGTATCTGTCAAAATAACACTGGCATTCGTTTCCTAGTCGTCTTTTCGACCTATGCCTTCGACTTGGAAGCTCTAAAAGTAATTGTGAGGCATAAAACCAGCATGCGCCGCTGGCTGTCACCAGAGTCTCCCCCGAGGTGACGAGCCGGGGAGCTCTGGGTACGAGAATGCCGTGTAATATCCTCTGTGTATTTGTTTATTATTGATCCGCAGGCGCAGGCAGTAACGTCGGTAAAGAGTTCGTGGTTGGCTTCGTCGGAAATCCTTATTCAAAGAGAACAACTATCAGTCTTTACATAACAAACCCTAATACCCGGCATACAGTTACAGGCACCATCCTTGCTGGAGGAAAGTCCCTCATCAGGTTCGACATTTCACGTCAGAAAACATTTGTTTATAGGATCAAGAATTCGTTGATCATAAACGCCAGGAGTCGTTTCGTAGAGCCCGTCAAGTCTAAAGGGCTGTATATAAGGACTAACCGCCCAGTGGCTTTGTATGGAGTATATCGCGAAATTCCAGGGCACAGCGAAGGGTTCCTCGGGCTCCCTGTGGCTAGGGCACGGAGGAAAAGCTACACTTACATCGCCACGTGTTACCAACCAAACAGGAACAGCTACTCCTACGTCACCGTTATAGCAACACGTTATGTGGCGATTATAACGTTTAAGGTGAAGTCCACAAAACCGGTCTTCTATGGACTAATCACTTTTCCCAGTGGTAGTACCTTTAAAGTCACGGCGCGCCCTTATGATGCTTTCACTTTACGTAGCTTTGGAGATTTGACAGGGACTGAGATTACCGCTACTAGACCGATATCAGTATTTGCAGGCGCCAGCCAAGCGAGGGTCCCATCTAATGTTAACTGCGTGGGTCGTCTCATGAGTCAAATTCCAGAGGTACGCGATTGGGGTCGAAGGTTTCTTACCCAACCATTTTTCACAAGCAATGGCTACTTTGTTCGTGTTGTTGCCGCGTTTGATCGAACACAAGTGAGGATAAACAACCAAAGGCCCGAGACAATCAACAAGGGTAGCTTCATTGACCGCAGAGCAACAGAGGTGGTTTGTCAATAAGCCGTGCTTTGTCATGCAATACTGGGCAAGGGACTGCCGCTCTGGTGACCCGTTCATGACCATGATACCATCCGTTAGCAGATACTCATCGAACTACTATCTCCCAAGTACGCTCCTCTCTTCAAAGGCAAAAGAATACGTAACTATCATTATAAGACGCTCTGACAGATCAGGAGTTCGTGTTAATGGTGTTCGAAAAATGTGGCACGCTATAGGACAATCGAGATACGTATACCTAAGGTATAAAAGGTCGAGACCAACTGAACGAATTAGCCACATAGATCCAAGGGTGAGGTTCTACGTATCGGTGTATGGATATTACAAGGGAGAAGCGTATGGCTTTCCTGGGGGATGGAGATTGTGCGATATGCGAGACCCGAGACGTTTAGACAGAATTGACAATGATTGTGATGGCAAAATTGACGAGGAAGTTTTGAATGGGATTGATGATGATGGGGATGGAAGAGTCGACGAAGATTTCTCTGTTCCACCACCTCGTGTTTTTCCACCAGGGAACATTACGACGGAGGCTTGCAACAAGGAGGAGGTCTTCCGGCGCTTTACTGGCCATGCACGTGGCGTAGAGGGTGATAAAAGGTGCGCAAAGGGCGGTAAACCTGTTATCAACCGGCGCGATAGAATACTCGAGAAACGAGAATGTCGCACGATCATAGCGCGGATCTGGAAGGTCACTGACGGTTGCAAGAATTCAGTCGAGGAAACGCAGCTGATAAAATTTACGATCCCGAGACCTGTCATCCATTTTCCGGAGAACACTTCACGACGCTGTGGAGAATCATTAGATGAGTCACACACAGGAAAACCAAAGCTTGTTAAGAACATCTGCGGCGAAAATAACGTCTCCATTGTGACTCGGGATGTTGCTGTCAAGTCGGGCGCTCGCTGTCCAAATCTAGAGAGACGCTTTGTTGTGAAGGAATCCTGTGGAAGAACGTGGAGTGCCGTGCAGTATATCAAGGTGGAACCTTTAACTACTACTAAACGTCCCAAGACACCAACTACACCAGACGGTTAGTACAACCAGTTGATTTCTTGTCTATGTACGCAAGTATAGGCAGAAAAGTGGCAATGTGCGCAGTATAGGCAGAAAATGTCCAACACTTTCTATGAGGCTACTACACAATGTAGGAAGAAATAGTATGGTCAAACCAAAGGGAAGTTCCTTTATCCTTGTAGCCTTGCCGCAATGCGTCCTATTTCCGTTTTTAAAACAGCAGTATCTTATTTTCAATGGCATTGTAAAACATTATAAGGCTAAGAGAGCGATTCGCTTTTTGCCAGGTACTATCCGCAAGGGTGCTGGATTCTGAATTCCGGCGTGTTGATCCCGGATTCCAAACGTGACTTGTTCCTTTCCCGTTTTCGTTTCTGTTTCAAAGTTTCACGTGCCATGGGACTAGAGTGTAATTGAAAGATCACCTAGTCATAGCAAAGGGATCTGTAATCTGAGATCAACCGACGTTGAACCGTCAGGTATAATAAGAATTCATGACAGACACTGCTTTTCATTGAGTCTTGAAAATTGATTTACCACCGTAGTATTAGCCTCCTCTGCATGTCACCACCCCCTTGTATTGCTTTAGCTACAAAGTTGCCAGCGGAGGAGGCTACGTATGCATTGCTACGCGACCTTGAAATGCACTGCAAGAAAACCGTAATATTATTTTTCTGGAACCAGAAAAACAAACATTATCTGGCACAGATAATGGCATTTATCCGAGCACGTATCTTTTCATACTGTCAGTTGGTAGACAAGCTGGCGCGCGGGCTGTCAGTGGGAAAATACCAAGCAATTGTTTTAGCCAATCAAGGCAGAGCACTCACGTGGTTCCATTCCTGTATGTATCGGCTGACTAGCATTTTAGTTAAGCTTATTCTTGGAAGAAACAGCGACAGCCTTCAACCAAACATTATCTGGCACAGATAATGGCATTTATCCGAGCACGTATCTTTTCATACTGTCAGTTGGTAGACAAGCTGGCGCGCGGGCTGTCAGTGGGAAAATACCAAGCAATTGTTTTAGCCAATCAAGGCAGAGCACTCACGTGGTTCCATTCCTGTATGTATCGGCTGACTAGCATTTTAGTTAAGCTTATTCTTGGAAGAAACAGCGACAGCCTTCAACCAAAAATTCTTCAGTTCAAGGTTTTTTCCCACCGCCTCCCCAACTCCAGCCCACTTGTTTTGATCATATCTTGTCAACATTGTTTCGAAGCGAGTCCGCAAGGTTGAGTATAGTATATATGTGTATAGTCTAGATAATGTGGGTGGCGGTTTTTTCTTCCCCACCTTTTGCTGAAGTGATTCAGTTAGTACTGTAATCCAATTTACATAATTTACGAGTTGAAAAATAAACGTCACATCTAGTGGCCGAAAAATCCCAACCGTGCGAGTACGTGTTTTGGTCTTCCTCCCTCCAGCAAAACGTAGCACGGCGCATAGCAGAGCTCGCACCTTCCGCTTTTCTATATATCTTGCTGAGAGAAGTGCTGAGATAAAGTTAATTTCGAGGCAAGGAAGCCAAAGGATATCTTAGAGCCATTTTGCTTGATTTGGCAATCAATTTCTGGCTCAATCCAGCGTTTTGGTTTGTTTGAGGTCGCGTAGCAATGCATACAGTGGTATGATACTGAGTATCTTTATCTTCCTTGTTCAGTCACAGCAGTTCCGCAGCAACTAAAAGAGAAACAAGAGGAAATAGACAAACAAAAGAAGCGAGTCACGGACATCGGAATTGGTCTGGGGTTGGTCCTCGCCCTTGCTATCATTATCATCATAGCTCTAGCCATCATGTCGATTCGACGACGAAAAACAAGAAGTGATCATGGGCCACCGAATATAGCCCTCCCACCTCTACCACCTCCTCCACAGCAGCACGAGTCTGTCTATCAGGAGTTAAACGTTCCTAACAGCAGCAACAAGTCCACTAATCTCGTGCCGCCTCAGGTGGGCATCATATTTTTATACTCCCTAAACAAGGAATTACCAGTTAGAAGGAGGCCATCTCTCGTTTACTAAGTCAATTGGTTGTGCTAAAAGTAGAACTGCCTGTAAATTTTAGCGCCCTGGTCAACTGGGTGTTGTCACCGTGCCACTGGTTGACCATGGTCGGACATGGTGCCAATGACATCCATAGTTGACCATGACATCCATAGTTGACCATGGTCGGATGGTGACATTGACATCCGGCATAGTTGATCATGGTCGGACATGGTGACATTGACATCCATAGTTGATCATGGTCGGACATGGTGACATTGACATCCATAGCTGATCATGGTCGGACATGGTGACATTGACATCCATAGTTGATCATGGTCGAACATGGTGACATTGACATCCATAGTTGATCATGGTCGAACATGGTGACATTGACATCCATAGTTGATCATGGTCGGACATGGTGACATTGACATCCATAGTTGATCATGGTCGGACATGGTGACATTGACATCCATAGTTGATCATGGTCGGACATGGTGACATTGACATCCAAAGTTGATCATGGTCGGACATGGTGACATTGACATCCATAGCTGATCATGGTCGGACATGGTGGACATCCATAGTTGACCATGGTCGAACATGGTGAAACTGACATCCATAGTTGATCATGGTCGGACACGGTGACATTGACATCCATAGTTGATCATGTTCTAGCATATTGTTTTCATGGCGATAACACGGCAATCCATGGTCAAGATGAACACTGCCATGCTCAAAACATGGCAGATCATTGTTTAAACGTGCACAAGTACACTTTCGACGACGTATCAGTAATACTCATGGCTGCCTCAATGGAGCGGAGTGTCTACACGTCTTCTTCCCCTCCCCTAGCATAGAAGTTGTTGTCACATTACTAAATCCTTATTTAACCTTTTCTTTTCAGTTAAATAGCAATCAGGATGTTAGGAACTCTGATGGCACGTTGCGCTACACGCCCAGTTTTGACAGAAAGGTAGGTGACGAGAATGTGGAAAATACTCCATATACAGCATCCGACGTGAACACGTATGATGATACAATGCCAGCGGGAGAAACGGCACAGAAGAAGGGAGTAGAGAGGACTGACAAGGGAAAAGAAAGTCCCAAGAAAGCAGGGCTTAACGGGCTTGTAAACAGCGGGATGGAAGACGAGAATGGAGTAACTGGCCTCAGCAAGGGTTGCATGTCATCAAATGAGGGAGTGGAGAATTCAGAGGGGTCAATTCAACGTCCTGAATACTTGGAAATAATCAAAGATGATGATGCTGGTAGTGAAAGTGAGGGCGATGGTTACGAGATACCAAGTGAACGACGAGAGAATAATGTAATAAAAACATGAGTTGTCTTCTGACCACTGTAAAATCTAAACGAGTGTACTAATTTAGTAGACCTTAGCGAACATGAACCGTTATCATTAGAGCAAGTTTTCAGTTGCTGTGGGAACTCTGTGCGTGACGCAAAAATCGTCTAATTTTGAGTCTAGCAAACCCACCATTGCGCAACGTTTTAGGAATACAACGTTTTTGGAATATAAACGAACATTCAAAAAGGTTTACTCTCGTTTTACCAAAACAAACAAAACTAAAACGCTGGTTGAAGTACTTGGAAGACCAAAACTGATCAAAACTTCAAACACTACAAAACTCGTTTATATCGATTCTCGGTACACGACGACAAATTGATTGGTCTATTTTCACGTTTCTCGATCAATAAAAATGACCCATTCTCGTTTCTCGAACTTTCGGTGATAATTATAGGTTTCTGTAATAAACACGCCGAATTAAAGTTCCGCTTGGGAAAGACGTGTACAAAACAACGTAATGGTAAAAGAAACACAAGAAAGAACAAAGGAATTAACGTAATCAACGTAATACGTGTACACATACGATAATAATATGTGCACCACAGGAATATGACAACACTATGATAAGAACTTCTGAGTAGCAAGCGTTTCCGTGATGTTTCAGGGTAAGAGAAAAGCCGATGATTTTGCCATGTTCGATTATTTGGCCGCGTGAAATATGGGGCGAAGGCGGAAGTTTTTTTTGCTCGACCAAAAAATTGCTCGAACGTTCCTTTGATCTCTGAAACCCAACAGGAAACCCCTTGCTGCGCAGACTCTTAGTGTTTGATAATCATTTTCATACAATAAATTTGGTATTGTTTTTGAGTCGTGCATGTTTATCTCCTGCAGTAGAGCATGTAATGATCAAAGTACTGAAATGGCTTGACTTTGTTCGACATTCAGGTTTGATAGTGTCTCTCCGCGGTGGTGGGCACAGCCAGTGATAAGCAAGGGATAGGCAGGCTGATATACGATTGGCATTATAACAAGCAAGAAACAGGAGAAATATTTACAAGAGCCGCGAAAAAGATTTGGATTATTTAAGAAGCTATCTGGCAGGGGAAAATAACGTTCGGAAAGGAACCTCGGCTTCAACGTTTTTTTAAAAGCGCAGAGTTAGTTACTTCTTTACTTTCAGCCAAGACTAGCGCAAAACTACGTCACTGCGAGGTACATTAGGTCAATCAAGGACTGTGTTGTTTGGAGTGGCTTGTACTCAGATTTGGGTCCCGTTTGTTCTTGACGTAACTAGAGATTCTTTTTAAAGGTAAGCAAAGAGTGTGGGGAAAATATCTAGTAGGTGGAATGTATTTTGCATGTGTCCAATGCATCATGGCCACATGTATGAGTATGCATTCTTCATACGGAACCTGTTTGGCTTATTTAATAATTAGGTTATTTGTTCTCGTTTGTTTAATAAGATGCATGCGATTGTTAAAGAGGGCCGACGCGAAGACGGCTTTTCACACGCGAATATTTGAAATTGGCTCAAACCATAGAAGGAAATTTCCCTCGAGAATAGAATCAGTCTAAGCATTCCGCCATGTGCTTATGTAATACTTTCGCTTTCAGATATGCGAATCTGTTACACTTAAAAAGGGAATGCTTAGTACATTCTACATTTTAGGGATTGAGATCAAGTCTAAAATGCCAGGGGTAAAACTCTGTCCGAATATTCTAGGTGACCTTTTGAACGGCAAAAATACTCCTTAAAGTAGCAGAATTTCACCTTTTGTAGCCTGAGAATCAGGACCCTCCCCCTCTTTTTTTCCTCCCTCAGTTTCTCACCGAAAAATAAAATTCCGCCTGACACTCAGGCTACACCTTTTGTGCAATTCGAAACATCCAGGGCTTCTTATAATCGATCTACATACGAAAATGAAAGCTTCAAATTCTAAAGCGAAAATGTTAGCTCTCGTAGCGCCATCCGAATAAATATTACCGAAATCATCCTTTAGAATACTTAATAGAATAGATTTGTTTATTTCTACCTTTTGCAGTAAAATTGAATTACAGTAGGGTCAGCATAAGACAAACAAAATTAATTATGATAATGTACAAATTCTGGAAAATTCTTCTAAATTACAATATTAAATAATTGGCATAGTAGCATAGAGCGGATTTCAGATGAATGTCTTGCGTATACGTTTTGTACAGAATTGGTGTATTTACCGCAGCCATGTGAAACTGGCTCTATTTTGCCGTAACAAACTATTTAAAAGGATCTGTCTTAAGGCCAGTTTACATTTGTGATTTTTGCTTTTGTGATTTTTGTTCCTCGCCCCCTTTCGCTGCTGGCTGGCAAATATTTATCGCGGTCTCTTGCTGGCTGGCAAAAATTCATTGCCTTCCGTTCCTGGCAAAAATTTATGCATATCGTCTTTGCTGGGAAACACAAGTTGCTCATGGATGTTGAAAAATGAAATTTTAAGAGACAGCACTTAAAAATGCACTTAGTTATTAGTGCTCGTTTTTAAGGATACCCGATTTTTATACTATTTCGGGCTTCCTGTGGTAATGTTACTCTCCTGGCTGGGAAATTTTTTTAACACCCAGCTGCTGGCTGGGAAAAATTGAGACCCTCTCCTGGCAAAAAGGAACAGCTAAATTTTTGCCAGCAACTTTTAAAACATGTATTTATATGCTCTACGCGCGTAGAAATGTCCAAATACCAAACATGGCGGGCCATGGCGCGTGGCTCAAAAAACTATTACCCTAAAAGATACCCCTAAAAGATAAGGTCTTATGTGCCAAGTAGGCGCAAAGAACACAGGTAACAGGTGAAAAATACCCATCAAGAAATTTCCGTGTTTGTTTCTAATTTATCGTCTTCTCATCGAATAATCTGTCTTTCTTACACTGTTATTAGAAGCACCATCATGGGGAAAAAACAATTTGAACACAGTTTCGGCCCTTAAAGATACCAAAATCTCCCTAAAATTTATTGAAGATCACCCCTAAAAGAGACCAAACCACCGTGATTTTAACCCCTAAAAGATACGACGATCATCCCCGACCAAAAAATATGGGATTCCCCCCCCCCCCCCCCCCCCCCCGGGCATGTTGTTCTACCATATATTCGTCCCTGTTTCACTGAAGTAGATTATCAGCTGTTATTAGTAAACATATGTATAACATTTATTAATTACTTTCCGTTTCAGTTGGGTTTGAGTTCGATTGTTCACCATGACCCTAAATACCACGATCTCAGCTCTTCTCGTTGTGTTCGTTGTCTTCCAGTTCTATCCAGAAGGTACGACAAATTTCTTCATTTTCATCATTCTATTTCAGAAAGGGTTGCTTGGTGTTTGGTTACCGTAGTTGGTGGTCATTGGTGTTTCATTCTCTGTGTGGCATTTTGGGCACTCCATTTCTGGCGGTTATTAAACAAGAATACTACAACAAATGTGTTGGCACACCTTCTCAGCTAATTTGAAGATTAATAGACCTCCTCGGCTTGGAGTAATGTTTCCCCATTTCAGATCACGTGGCATTCATTTGAATAATCATATTCGACATTCATATATCCTTCGGTGCGTAGCAGAAGAAGAAACAAAGAATACTCATGGGAATGCCATGTCATCTAAAATGGGACAACATTACGCTCAAGCCGAGGACGTCTATTTAGTTCTTTCTACCCAAAAACATCTTCATAATAAAGGATGCCACCGCGGGGAAACACCAAAGACATAGAGCAACCTTTATTGAACAAGACGCCTTGGACGTTTAAGCCGGATGGGGTCAGGGAAAGGTATTGTGGATCACGGAAAACTATGAACAGAAGATTAGAAAAGTAAAGGAATAAAGCTGTATAAGTGCATCACGCCAGTGATCTCATAGTCATTTTCCTCGCGTCCATTACGTAAACACTAAACCAAATTCGACCAGTAGAGAATCTCCTCATTGGATCAACTACTCCATTAGTCTGACAAATTTATGCATGGCATTGTTATTTTACATTTTTTGCCTCGTTCTTTAATACGCTCTATTGTTTTAGACAATGCCTTGCATAAACTTTTCCAGTGTATTGGCCGATCCTCTACGAGATTGAGTTCTATAATTCAGTTGACTAGTTGACTCATACGAAAACAAGAACGAGCAGTCTAATTGTTTAGTAGAAACCCACATATTATACTACCTTTGATTTATTTCTATTAAAACGTTTAATGGTTTTAGAAAGTTTTATACGCTAGTATTTCCGCTACTCCTATCTATTCCGGGAACCAATCAGATTGCAGAATTCGTGATAGCAGGCGGGTGGGTTTCTATAAAGTTCCTATAGACCTTGTGGCGATAAGGCCTACGGCAAACTCCGTGCCAGAGTCGCGCCGTTCCAATACAAAACAATAGAAATTTCTTGATTATAAAGTATAATGAAGCGGCATCCTTTGAAAAAGGAAAGGTTCGACAGAAGAAGAGCGACTGAAGTTCGGCGTTTGCCGTAGGCCTGACATGCACAGTAATGTCTTCATTTATTTCTTGTATTCCCAGGTGTGAACTGTAACAATGGTAATGAGTTTGTTGTCGCCTTTGTTGGTTATCCTACTGCTAAGAGTGCAAGTATCGCGCTGTACGTGACTAACCCTGGCCGAATAAACGCTTCTGTTTCTATTTCCTATCGCGATAGCAGGACTCGAAAATTAAGACCCCGCTACACAATCACGGTTCAACCTCAGCGTACAAAAGTCCAAAAAATCGACAATTCATTCATCATAAGTGTTAGAAACTCAAAAGCCGAGTCAGTTATGTCTAAAGGGCTTCTCGTACGTGCTAACCGGCCAGTGTTAGTTTATGGGGTATACCGAGACGATCCTTGGCGAAGCGAAGGATTTCTCGGGCTCCCTGTGGTCAGGACTCAAAGACAAGGCTATACGTACATCGCAGTCTGCCACCTTCCATCTAAAAACACCTTCTCCTACGTCACCGTCATAGCAGCCAAAGGCTCCACAGCTATCGTCTTCAAGGTCAAATCAACGAGCAGAGTCCTGTACGGAAGCCGTGTCTATTCGAGTGGCAGGACTATCAAAGCCGTCGCGCGCTATTCATTAGATGCCTTTACTCTCCGCAGTTATGGCGACTTGACAGGGACTGAGATAACCACTGATAAGCCGGTGTCTGTGTTTGCCGGAGCCAGCAGTGCCATGATCCCCTCTAATGTTAACTGTAGGGGTCGCCTTATAAGTCAAATTCCAGAGGTGCGCGAGTGGGGCAGAATATTTATCACGCAGTCTTTTGGATTAAGTACTGGGTACTTTGTGCGTATTGTCGCCGCGTTTGACGGAACAAACGTGAAGATAGACAACAATAAGCTCATGAAGATCAACAAAGGTAGCTTCATCGACCGCAAAGCAACAGAAGTGTATTGTAGCAAACCGTGCTTTGTCATGCAATTCTGGACCAATAACTGCCGCACTGGTGCGCCGTTCATGACAATAATACCACCGGTTAGCAAATACCTTTCGAACTATTATCTACCCAATAAGGTCCTTCCTAAATCAATATACGAGTTCATCGCTATCATAGTTGAAACCAAAGATTCCTCTGGGATTCTTTTTGATAATCGTAGACGTGTCGTCCGGTGGCGCGCTGTTGGAAAATCAGGGTATTCTGTATACAAAATACGACTTAGTAGTGCTTCAGAGAGAGCTATGAAGATCTCTCACAGGTCCTCAAGGGTGAGATTTTACGTATCGGTATACGGGTATAACAAAGGCGTGGCATATGGCTTCCCAGGGGGCTGGCGGTTGTGCAACAACAAAGATCCATCAGTTCTCGACAGAATCGACAATGACTGTGATGGAAAAATCGACGAGGAAGTTTTGAATGGAAAAGATGATGATAATGATGGGAGAATAGATGAAGATTACTCTGCTCCATTACCTCGTATCATCCCACCAGCAAATACAACGACGCCGTTGAACGCTTGTGACAAGAAGGATGCTGTCGGTCGCGCGGGGCGAGCACGTGGTGAGGCTGGTAATAGAATTTGCACCACAAAGGCGGTGCCCCTGTTATAACCCACCGCGATAGAATCCTTGAGAAGCGAGAATGCCAGACCACGATTGCTCGTGTTTGGAGGATCACTGATGGTTGTAAAAATTCTGTCGAGAAAACCCAGCTGATAAAATTCCTAGTCCCGAAGCCTGTCATCTCTTTTCCTGGAAAACGTTCTCGACGCTGTGGAGAATCGATAGACCCTGCCGTCACAGGAAGGCCACAGATTGTGAAGAACACCTGCAGCGGGAACAATGTCTTGATTGAGATAGAGGATGTGATCTCGAATTCAAGCGCTCTCTGCCCCAGGTCAAGCCAAGTCCTGAGACGTTTTACAGTGAATGAATCGTGTGGTCGTACATGGACAGCAGAGCAATTGATCGAGATGACACCTGCTGAGGACGTGCAAACAACGAAAGGTCAGAGCTAGTAGAGCAATAGGGTGATTTCCAATATCCGTTGAACCATACTCATACAAAAGCGTAAAAAAGTCAACTACGCTCCCATTACTAGTATTGTTATCTTTTGTGTTGTCTTGACTATTACATTATGACTCATATACTTTGTTTAACAGGTATTTGGAAATCACTCATAATATATTACGATCATTTAAGTTCTGTCAGAGTGTAGAATTCGTAAAACATGCTATGCGAAATTATCAGCCACATAGGAAAGCTATTCTTGGGTACTTTATGTAAGAGTCAGATATGTCTGTCACAAACCCATGCAAGTAACAAATGAATATCCAATTTGTATAACCTCTCTGGTTTTCCGAAGACTATGTCGTGGACTATCCGATCAATCGTCTCTTCGCCTTTGTTACGAAAAAACGCCAAAGTGAGGATACGCAAAGTATTTCAGCCCTAGACTTGGAAGGAGTGTCGCAGAGTGTTCAAATCTGTATTAATGATTTTCATGCAGATGTTCAAATCTGTGTTAATGATATTTGACAATAAGAAAACTCGGTCTCTCTTTCTTTGCGCAGTTCCACAGCAGTTGAAAGAGAAACAAAAGGAGGCCGACAAACACAAAAAAAGACTCAGGGATATCGGAGCAGGTCTTGGGGTGGTGCTTGGCCTTGCTGTCCTTGCTATCTTAATACTAGTGTTCATGCTGATTCGACGAAAGAGAAAAAGGGCTAATGGTCCACCGACTATCGCCCTTCCTCCTCTACCCCCTGTGCAGCAGCACGAGTCGCTATACCAGGAGCTAAACTACCCTTGCAGCAACAACAACCCAATAATCTTGCGCCACCGAAGGTAGGATGTAATATATCAAACACGAGACAGAGGGTTTCATCAGTATTTTTAATGTGGGTTGAAAAATGAGGCAAAGCCGAGTTTAATAACCGACTTCGAGGTGTTTTGAAATCCTTATGAAAAAACTGTCGAGTGTTTTATATAGCTTCTCAGCCGAGTCATTTAATGTCGAGAAAGAGAAGAACTAAAATCTCAAAATTCTATGCAAATTAAGACCGCGTATCCAAACCTCGCCCTCGCGCTTGTGATTTTCTTTATTCAAGCTTCATGGATTATTTATGATTTGAGAACACTTTAATCTTAATTCGAGAACAAAGAGGTCTTTTCGAAACTGCTTGAAAAATCTGACCTGTCGTTTCTCCACAAGGAGCGACACGTCCGTTGTGTCTCAGTCAATAAATTATTTCTTCTTGTTTTAATTCAGTGGGTTATTAGGTTATATTTTTTTAGAACTTCGAGCAATTTTGCCAGAAAGTTTTAGTTTTTACAGATAGACGTATTCGCACCTAAAATAGTGATGTCAATCACAGCCTATATAGATTCTATAGAATTATTCCATTTTTGAACGCTTATCTCTGTGGCGGCGCGAACCCAGTCCTCTGCCTTTTGTGATATTTCGAAATGTGGACCACAAATCTACAAATTAGGATAGAAATCACTCAGTAACAGTATTTTTGGCCAAACGTTGCTCGAAGTTGTAAAATAACCTGTCTTAAGTATACTACGAAACTACGTTACGTGACGGCTATTTTATTTATGAACATGACTTGATTTATACATTGACTTGTCCATTTTGTAGATAAATAACAACCGAGAGGTTTTGAACTCTGATGGCACGGCGCGGTACACTCCGAGACAGAGAAAACTCATCGACGATGGCGGGAACAGAGAGAATGCTTCAAGACATACAGCTCCTAACCCTTACACATATGATGATACTGTACCAGCACGAGAGGCGGGGCAGAAGGGAGATCATAGGAACGTGAAGGGAGAGGAAGGCGGGAAAGGTCGGGAGAGTGCTGCGTCAAATGGGCTTGTGAACAAGGGGGTGGAAGAGGAGCCGATCACGACTGAAAGCAATATGGTTAACAAGCTAAAGAAGGAAAAAGGGCAGGGAGAGGATGAAAAGGAACGCCCTGAATACCTGGAGATCATTAAAGATGATGATGGGGATGGTGACAATGGTAGTGATGATGATGGCTACGAGATACCGAATGAACGACGAGAGAACATAATAACAACATGAGTTGTTATTTCACAGTTCACCTGGCAAACATACTATATGTCGGAAATGTTCTAATTGACTAAAATATACTCATGGTGTAAAATAATGAAACATATAAACGAAATAATCTGTTAAGATTGAAGCCGTCATTTGACCTTCGATATGAACAAACTGCCGTACTTTGCTACCAGGGCAAAAGGGCTGTCCAAGGTCATCCTTAGAGGGTCGGGTTGAGGTTCGGGTTGAGGAAGGCAAAAGAGGAGATGGATGGACGACACCAGGGATTGGACTAGCCTTTCGGGTGTCGAGTGTTCTACACTGGCATATGAGGAGTATGTGTGCGGCGCCAAGGATCACCGAGCTTCAACCATGAGGATGACAAAAGGCAAGGCAAGGCATGAACGAAATCATACATGAACAAAATTAAAAGACGTTTTACAAGCATACAAGCTGGACAGAATAACAACGAGATGTGGCGAGGAGGCCTCAAGAAACCACAAGTATTGTACGGGAAGTAAAATAAGTAGAATAGAATTCCATAACAACAGAACTTCAGGAAGTACAGGAACTACAGTATAGTGATTGCAGCGACAGGACCCAAAAAATAGACTGATGTAAGGTTTCTGATTTGCATGCCCTAAAACTCTTCTAGTAACCAAAACGAAAGAAATTTTGATGAGAAAAACGCATATGAAAGTTGGGAGAGGTGATACTTTCATTAGAAAACAAATAACGTTTTTTTTTTAATAACTTTGCAAAACCATAATGTTACTTGTTCAAACGTAAATATTTTATTCAAGTAACAGATAGATACGTTATGGAACGGAAGAAAATACGAGAACGCTCAAAAAGAGGAAACTTTAGTGAAAATATAGGTCTCGACCATTTTTTGTTCCTGTCGATTGCATCTAGTCGGTATAAATATCAGTTTTAGATAGAGTGAAGATCACTTTGTTGAAAAAGAAAATGCTTATAAACGTATCATATATGCGTCATTTTAAATAGAAAGCGAGATTTGCGTTCTGGGGTAACGTATGGAATGGGAAGATGAGATCTTAAGGATAAATGCTCTAAACAATCGCGAATCTTGTCTTGGATACGTGGTTAGGGTTTGCCATCGATGTATGGAAACGTACATTTACAGTTACAACCAAGCAACTCTTGACTTCACAACATTGTACGTCTAGATTTTATTGTTATAAATACATCGATCGTGTAAGGGTAGAACGCTCTTGGCATCATCAGTGTTTCATCTGCTGAAAAACAAAATATTTTCGTAGGAAACAACAACTGCGGGTGTACAGTTAAAATTCAAATAAAGGCTGTCCGAGCAAACGCGAACACACTACAGGGAAATGGTGTTAAACTGCGAGAGAATAAGAAAAAGAATCGTGAATAAGGGAAGGGACTAAAAGTGTGCTCTGAAATAACTATAAATATTCTTCTTGCTTCGATAGCTCACTATATAATCCCTAGCGGTCTGGGGCCGGTTCTTGAAAGGTTGGATAAAGTTATCCACGGATAAAAGTTATCTGTTGAAAGGTTGGATAAAGTTATCCACGGATAAAAGTTATCAGTTGTATAGGTTTTGTTCAGGATTTATCCGTTGGATAAGCGTTTATCCACTGATAACTCTTAACTGGCTTTCTAGGAACCGGCCCCTGAGCGCTTACGCTTGAGCACCCTACCGACACAACGTTTCTTGAAATAGCTGTTTTAGAATGAACCGTCAAAACTGTCTGTTTGAGCAGACTAGAAAAAAAGAATAGGTTCTTATAGAAAAAGTCACTCCAATCTTTATGGTAGATATGGTTCGGGCCCAGGGGCGCGTGTTGTCGACCTGGTCAGTGAATTTTACATATCAATTCATTATGATAGTCTAGGAATTTCCCGGTAAAAACAGACTTACCAGTAAGAGTTACTTGCAGCAGCTCCACACACACGCCACGTGCAGGCAGTACTTGCAAGGGACACTGCTGCACCTCTTGGGCTTAGAAAGGAGAGTTTCCATCACATCCTTTACATTGTTGATTCGCTTTTAAAGCTTTAAAAAAGAACAAAATTTCGTGAATATTTCTAAGAAATGCTTATTTGTCCGAGCTAGTGGATTCCAGCGCTGATATGGGCAGGGAAACACGAGGCGTCTCGGAATGGGAAATTCCCTTTCTAGCCCCTTTAAATAATGAATCTGCAGAGCTTCACCTTGTCTAACTTTTTCTAGTGGAAGTTTGTTCCATAGAACTGATCCATTATACGAGATTGCCCTCTTCATAGTTGGTGCGCGGTTTTGGTATGGTCAGATAATCAGTGGCGAGAAATCTAGCGGTTTTTTTGTCATAATAATAATCATAAACATGGTCACATTTCACAGTGCGAGCTCTAGCGCCGGGGCACTTTACCAATTTTGGCTGAGTAACCCCACGCCCCAGGCCTGGCCTGATGATGGGCCTTGCACTTCGCATGTGCACACCATTGCTACGCTCAGATGTGTCAGAAAGATGTTTGGTTTTTATGCAACGCTAATTATTTCAGTTTCCTGGCCAAACTCCATACGCCCTGAAACCAAGTAAAATTCCAGCAAAGCGCTAATTCATTGTTTTGAAATAAAAAACTAAGCGGTCTATGAATAAAAACACATTGGATGACTGTCACCTATTGGTCTACTTGGCACAATTTTGTATTAAATTTATAGTACATTTCCGAGATGTCCGCGTGAAAAAAGCTTTTGCCGTTTCCTGAAACCTAAAAAAACAGTCTGATCTTTACAATCCTTCAAACACTCATTAAAAGATAAATAACACGAAAGAAGAAGAACATACTTCTACGAATACAGTTACCAATAATGGATTGATTGGAAAAGAAGAACGGCTGCGCGCCGGACCGAAAATGATTTTGTTTTCTTTTTTCTTTCTTGTTTTAATATTTCCTCGGCCTTATACATTACCTTGTTCGTCCGGACTGTCCAGAGACTTCATCGTCACGATTCCTATCAGCAGAAGAACTCCCAAGAAAACAAGGCGGGTTGTCATCTCTAGAGCAGCTTACCCAGTTTCTGAACACACTTCAGGGGAAAACTCTAAATAACCAATTTCTCCACCCGGTTGGCTGTTTTATATGCCCAAATCATAAATTATTGAATTTCAATTTTCATGAAAACAGCTGTTGAAGTTCTCAAAAAGGAAACGTCAAATTGCAAGTTCTATTCATCGAAGTAATTTCCACTCAATAAGTAGTGCCAGTTTTAATAAGTGCGCAATTGCGAACTTGACACCTTAATAAACGTTCCTATTTCACAGTCTATTTGCACATAAATTGCATGGTAACTTTATAAAGAATTTATAATAGTATATGAATATCTTCTTGTTCTTTTTAATTTCGAAAAACCGTTTTTGGCAAAATATTCGTACTGGTAATGAAAGTGTTCAATTAACTACCTCGATTAGCGTCAGCTCTTATATTGAATTGAATTTATTTAATGTTTACCAAATCTGCTGCAGTTGGTCGAACACAGTAAAAACCGCATATAAGAACCTAGCCTAGACAGGTTACAAATAAAGGAAACATGGTGCTGGTATGGATAATCATAGCCTAACAGGGTCTTAATATCCAGGTGCGGGTTGTTCAAAGGTGGATTAAATTTAAACCAGGTTTAGTTCTGAACAAAACCATCGAGTCACCATGGTAATTAATCCTGGATTAGTGCTAAACCACTTTCGAGCAACCGGACCCAGGTTCTTATATGCGGTTTTTTACTGTACTAAAACCGTTTTATATTTAAATATGCAAGAACCAGACACGCTTTGGCTGCTACTTGGCATGAAACAGGTTACACAGGAAATGCGTAAAGAATAATATAGTTCGCATCAGGTAGTCCTGTTGGGGAACCCTTAATTTTTTCCATACACTAAAACAAAACGATTTCTTCGCGGAAGAAACTAATATATAATAGCCGTCCCGTTTAGTCTTGCTAGGTGACAAAGTTGGCGTGCGTGCTCCGTCCATGCCATACATGATTATATTAAAAAGGTCCATATTATTACTAAGAATATGTACGAAATATGTTTTGACACACACATTTACAGTGTATCACGTCTGTGAGTCTGTGAGTCTAGTTTACGCAATCCGCAAATTTTCTTTGCCTAAAGTAAAAGACCCATTACCAAAGAGGCAAGAAACTTTAAAAGATTCAACGATATAGACTTTATTGAGGACCTCAGGGGGGTTCAATGGGACGTTGACCTTTCCACGGACCCCAACCAGGCCTGGAAGGCATGGAAATCCAAATTCAGTTCTGTTTTGAATCGCCATGCCCTATGAGGCATATGCGAGTACGGCAATCTACTGTTCCATGGCTTAACTCGAAAATTAAACAATTAATGCATGACCGCGATTATCATAAAAAACGAGCTGTAAAGTATGGCTCGGAAACTCATTGGAACCTTTATAGGGCTGCGAGAAATAAAGTAAATATCGAGTTGCGCAAAGCTAAATCTAGTTATTTTCAACAGAAAATAGAGGATTGTAAAAACATGCGCGACCCAAGGGCAACATGGAAAATAATCAATTCACTGACTGGCAGATCTAATAAAGGCTGTCGTATCAATGAATTGAAAGTAAACAATGATATTGTAACTGATGATAAGCAAATTGCTAATTGTTTTAATGATTACTTTATAAATATAGGTCCTGATTTAGCTTCTCAAATACAACAACAGTCACCAAATAATGTAAACACATTCTTAAACAAAAATAATCAATTGCCACCCTTTAGTTTTTCGGATATTCCAGTGGAAAATATTCTGTTCAGCTTAAAAAGCTAAAATCTTCTAAAAGCACCGGTCTGGACAAATTACCGGCGCGCGCCCTCAAAACGGCAGCTGATATAATAGCACCATCTCTAACGACGATTTTTAACCTGTCTATTTCCACTGGGGTATTCGTTGACGAATGGAAAAATGCACGCGTTTCCCCTATCTATAAAAGTGACGAGCGGCGTTATTGTGGTAACTACAGACCGATTTCTGTTCTTCCAGTCATCAGCAAAATATTTGAGAGAGAAATTTTCCGACAAATGTATAACTATCTGAATGACAATTCCCTGTTCTCTAATTTCAATCCGGTTTTCGTCCTCAGCATTCTACGGTTTCAGCCCTTATACAAATGGTTGATGCCTGGTTTGAGAATTTAGACAAAGGGGAATTGACAGGAGTGGTATTTTTGGACATCCGAAAAGCATTTGATTCTGTCAATCACAAAATTTTACTTGAGAAGTTGGGATTCTATGGGATTTCGGGTATGGAGCTCTTGTGGTTCCATTCCTACCTCAAAAATTGCCAGCAACAATGCTTTGTTAATGGTGTTCTTTCAGAACAACAGCAGATTGTGTGCGGAATCCCACAGGGCTCCATACTTGGCCCTTTACTCTTCCTTATATATATAAACGGTTTGCCAGAATGTCTTGAACATACCACTCCTTGTCTCTATGCTGATGACACCCAAATTTTTGCCTCCTCTAAAGAAACTGATGAACTATCCTCTGTACTGAATTTAGACCTTGAAAACATATCTGACTGGCTTGCGGTCAACAAACTCCAGTCACATACTTCTAAATCAAAAGTGATGATTATAGGGTCTGATCACAACTTAAGTTCCAAAGCCGGGGCCCTGACTAATACCATCAAGTTGGGCGATAAAAATATCACCCATGTTGACTCTCAGAAGTGCCTTGGTGTCGAAGTTGACAAAAGGCTTAATTTTAAGACTCACATAGAGGAAATGTGTAGAAAAGTCTGCTCCGGCATTGGTGCTATTAAGCGTGTCAGGCCCTTTGTCCCGTTATGGTCTCGTGAGGCCCTGTATAAGTCTCTGGTTCTCCCATACTTTGATTATTGTTCCCCCTTGTGGGATACCTGTGGTAAAACTCTTAAGGACAAGCTTCAGAGACTGCAGAACCGGGCCGCACGAGTCATAACGGGTGCAAATTACGATTCCCCATCTCAAATGATCCTTGAAAAACTTGAATGGGAGAAACTTGATAGGAGACATGTAAAGTCTAAGGGTACATATATTTTTAAAATATTAAACGGGCACTCCGCACCTAACCTAAGGGAAAGCTTTACGAGGCTACAGGATACAGGGATAAAATATATCCTGAGAAGCCGTGAAACTGACCTAGTGCTCCCAAGGCCGAACACGAATTTCCTTAAACGTAGCTTTAAGTACAGTGGTGCAATGCTATGGAACAGCCTACCAACAACTGCCAAGAAGGCAAATTCAATTAAGGAATTCAAGTGCCTGATTGACTTGACCTCTTCCACGGAGACATGCTGACTCTTTTTTTAAAGGTGTCTGCAATCAGTGATTCTTAATCCAGTATTATAATACAGTTTTTTAATAAGCACAGCCCCCCTGGAAACCAGCGTTTACAGTATTAGGTAAATTACTGTACTTGTTGTGTGAGGCCACTGTGCCTAAATAAAATTGTATGTATGTATGTATGTATCAATAACAGTATATTAAGAGTCAAACACAAATAAGCCCCACCAAGCGAAAAGGACCCTTATACAGAATTGCATACTTTCGAAAAAATATGAAGTTCAGGATTTCCATACAAACCCTTATAAAATTGGATATTTAGACTGTCAAATCTCAACTTTGCCGTGCGAAAATTGGATGCCAAATATGCTCAGTCTTTAGATACATATAGAGTAACTACCCCCAAAGAGATTTTTTTTGAGAAAATACTGTGTAAGGTCTCTTATCCCTTGATGAGGCCCAAATATGAAACGTGCAACTCAGATGGAAATTGCTTTTTATTTCATATGAATATTCATTTTGTGAATTAACTGGATAAATATTATTTTGCTATAAAAAGATACCATTCTATGCGCCTTAATAAAGTTATCAAACGCTGCTATAAAAATAAATTAAAATAAATAAAAATCACACTTGTGAGGCAGTCTACAACCTATTTGCAAAATAAGAAAATATTTCCTTATGGAAATCGAGTATTAGAATAAAAAGTTATTAATATTTTGTAGTCAAATATTTCAAATTGAAAACGTTTAGCAATTATGTTCAGTGTATGTAAGTACCTTGGTATTGACGGTGATTGACCTGACTAAAATCAGCGACAAAAATGTCGAGCGTTTTATGCCTACACATTCGTCACAGATCGCCATACTAGAAAATGTTGCGTTCCTATAGAATAGACCAATAACCTTCTCGTTATCACCATTTTCCCCAACTCAATGTTGTTTTGCCAACGCACAAGTGGTTGGGCTTCAACATTGAATAAGGGGGAGGGGAGTTAAAGCCAAGAAGACATCGCTAACGCAGTTGAAATGGAGAAAAGCATTTTCGATAGGATTTTCTCGACCACTTTCGTCGCTGATTCTAAAAAGGATGACAAAGGGAGCCGAGGGTTTTGCTTGATATACAAACAAAACCTGACAAACTTTGAGCGTGGTTGGCGAGTTCTAAATTTTAGGTTACGAGTTTTCTATGAGTCAATATTTGACTCGAGAACGAGAACGATATTGTTTTCACCCACAGAAAAGGTTGCTTTGGGGAATGCTCTTTACAAAGTATATCAAAAGACATTGCATATTTTAGGTAATGGTTAATTCAAAATACACCCCGCTGCACAACTACCAGTCATTAAAGATGCGTTACAATATCATGATCACTGTCGGAGCCTTGAATCTCAATTTCCGGCATCATGGAGTGGGCTTCCTGTGTTACAGGCGAAAGCGCATGCGCTTTATTCCCAGTCTCTTCTTCCTCCGTGTCCCCCCTTTTAACAGCTTTCTCTTCACTAGCTGCCCTGAGTTTCTTCAAGTGTGATACCTTGGCTACGGCGCGGAGTTTACGCTCTTCATAATCACCCGTATCTACAACCAGGTGAGTCAGTTGGCTGTGAGGGTTCTGTAGCAGGTTATAAGGCGTGTCAATTTCTTTAATACGTCCTGCATCCAGTACCTTGGGAAATTCCAAAAGATACAGAATTACTAAGAACAATTACACGTCTTTATAGGTGAATCTTAGGCCTAGTACATACGCCGCTCTTATCATGAGCCGATCATTAGGTATTTGGGTCGGCCTAAACTGCCTAAACAGCGGCTGTTGATCCACACGCCATGCTTACTCAGGCGAGCAAATGCAAATGAGGTGAAAAAAAGACTGAAGGGAAAAAAAAATGGGCCGATACAGGGAGTCGACCTTTTCTGCCCCGCGATCCCCACAACTCCTTCAATAGCAATAATCTACGGTTGCCATGCACGCCGTAGACTAAAAAAGTGCATTACAATCAGCGGTCTTTTGCGCAATCTTTACGGCCTCGTTACAGTTGGAAATTTCTACTTTTTCTTATCCAAAATGTGAGGAGGCGAAGAACACGGTCAAAATCCCAAACATTTATCTTTGTCACAGCCGGGTTCGGCTTGTAATTTTCTACAAGCTTCGCATGACGGGAGCTTGGCACTCGGCACAGAAATTCTGTGCACATAGAAATTCTGTATCATGATAGCCATTTCTCTGTGTTCTCTTTGGCGTAATACAAAAAAAGGTGATTTAGCACATGTAAAGCTTGGCTGTTTGTAACGACAGCCGCTCTTTAGCCGTTCCTCACGGCTGGCTACATATCAAATCCATTAAAATAGTTTATTAGAGCATTTTGGTAATGTATGCATTTGGAACGGCTCATGAAAAGTGCGGCGTTTGAATCAAAGGGGCGCCGCAGCCGTTCTGCACGCCTAGACCAGCCGGGAAGAACGCCTAGCGCCGCTCCTAGTGTATAAGCCGCTCCTATTTGATTCATACGCCGTTCTTTCCATGCGCTTTACTGCTAATAATAGTATCGGCTCATGATAAGAGCGGCGTATGTACTAGGCCTTAGCAGAAACATATAAGTGAGTTGTTTCAACTAAGTTATATATTTCTGGCCTTAGCGAATGCAGTCTTTCTTTCTTGCGTCGGTCATTGGGCTTCCTGTGCGATAAAAGACGTCTGAGCAACGAACTGAAACATTCCACACTGATGACGTAGTAGCTCTGCTTTCAAGACTGATTTAATTAACAGCACCAGTAGTCCGGCGGATTAGAGCAAAATTTCGAGGAAATTGCGCATTTTAGGCTAAAGCTCCAATTTTTTGCCAGGTGATAGTTTTCAATGTATTTTTAAATCGTAGATATGGAGGCACGCTAGAATTCTTTCGTAGCGAAAGCTAGGGAGGTTTAGAGTGAACTATTGTTTAGCTCAATAGCAGCCATTTTGAATGCTTTGTTATTCAAATGAGGTTTAGAACTTAGCTTTGCGAACTTTCAAGTTGTTCTCTAGACTGCACAGCCATAGCAGCTCAACATTTGCTAATTCTGAACTATGGATTGGTTTGACTGACTTCGGTTGAACGTCGCCTTAGAGTTTTGGGTGATTATTAAATGTCACGAG
Organism: Scolanthus callimorphus; assembly: GCA_033964015.1. Classification (NCBI taxonomy): domain Eukaryota; kingdom Metazoa; phylum Cnidaria; class Anthozoa; order Actiniaria; family Edwardsiidae; genus Scolanthus; species Scolanthus callimorphus. Next base: position 22,804,534 of record CM066915.1, read on the forward strand.
ATTTGATAAAATGTTTCAAAGAATGACCAACAAATTCTAAAAAATATCAAGATAATTGGTACCATGTGTCGAATATGTAAAAAGAAGCCTGTCTCTGAAACTTTCACATGATATTTTCTACCTAGTACTGTGCTATACTCTATAAACACGGACGATAGAAGATTTCACTAAGTGCCGCAGAGCTCATGAATAACAAAGGATTCAAAGATGGCTGCCAATGGCAAAACAATGGTTCACATTAAAAGTGTTCTAGCTTTCGCTACGAATAAAATTTAGCGTGCCTCCATATCTTATCTTCAATAAACTACTAAAAACTATTGACATGCAAAGTTTGGTGTATTTAGCCAAAAGTGCGCAATTTTTACGCTAATCCGCTCAGAAGTTTTGAGTGACGGAAAACCCGGGCCGCGATACAACGGCTTTGATGTAATAGGAAGTTGTACTTACCACAACTAAATCAGCATCCATGACAGGGAAAAGCCGATGAGCGATGGTGATGAGAGTGCAGTCCTTAAAGCGTTCAGTTATTGTGTCCCAGATAATCTTGCTTGTCCTGCAAGGGGAGTTTGGACGGTGTTCAATGAAAACGGCGAGATTAAACTCTTAATTGTTTCAATTTTTCTCCTGTTTTATTATTGAGGCAAATAACAAAGGCAAATAACAAATTGTTTAGTCAGCCAATCACAATGCGGAGAAAAACAAACGCACAACAAAGTCACAGTTCAAAACGTTATGAAATGAACTAAAAATACAGTGATTTATAAAAGAAAATTATGTATTCAGCGGGCCATATCTCGGTCGCGTTGCAAACGATTTGCCTCATTTTTTGGTGTGTAGCTTTCATTCGATATGCCCTTTCTAAATCAAGGGACAAATATTGCTAAATCGAAAATTCGATTTTTGTGACGTCAATACTCTAGAGCTTTATTCGATACACTTACCAGGCATCCACATTAGCCGTCGCTTCATCAATAACCACGACTTTGCTGTGGCGGAGAATCGCGCGTGCTACACACAAGAGCTGCCGCTGACCCAGACTAAACAATGTTCCGACAGAACTGACCTGTGTTTCCAGTCGCTTTGGGAGGTTCTCCACAAAGCGCTTTAATTGAACCTGGGGAACGAATGGTCAGTCTACTTTATAGGGGCTCTCGCACGCTTGCTGGCCACTTCTCTGACAAGAAAATAGCTCAAATCGCAATCCAAGTCCATCCTCTTGATAACAGGTTAAAACTACCTAGAATTGAATTTGTCTAACACTTGAAAGGTTTTTCTATTAATCTGGAGGATTATTTTAATTTCTACAGGCAAATGTACATGTGTTTTCACGGTTAAAATTTTACTTATTTTATGTCCACGGTGGACGAATATTAAGAGTGCGAGAACCCTTTTAATAATACGCTCCCAAACCACAGGTAAATTCTGCATCAACCCATTCATGGGAAAAGCTGCATTTCCCATGGTAGAAGAATAGGAAGTGTTCGGATTTCCCAGAGCTATCCACGTGAATTGCGAACACTTCCCATGCGTGTGGCTCGGGAAATTCAGCTTTTCCCATGGACGGATTTCTGCAGAAATTCCCTGTGAACGCACATCCATGTAGGAAAAAAGTGCACCTTGTCTTATCTAAGGGACCCACCATGTTGTACATAGTAGCTGAAGGTTTAACAAGGAATGCTGTCGTTTTTGTTGCAATCTACTCTTAATCTGTTCTCTTGCACTTCCTATCCTATCCCTATAGCATATTAGGTATTGTTGAACGCTCTGTTTGGATGTTCTAACTGAGAATCTAGGGATTCGAAAATTCTAGAGATTATGAGAAAATTCGCAAGCATTTCATTTTTTATGCAGATCAACAGCATCAATTAGACTCCTCGCTTAAAAAATGATTATAAGGTAAATACAGACAAACAACTATACCTCGTCAAGAGCGTTCCAGATGTCTACATCTTCGTGTTGTTCATACGCGTCAATATTTCTACGAAGAGTAGAGCTAAACAATATAGGGTCCTAAAACAAACAAACACAACAACAACAGTGCATTTCAGACTGTTTTGCAAGTCGCGCGTCATTTTACTTAATCATAGGTATTTACGAGGCGTCAACGAGAAAGAGTATAGTCTAATTGTTTTGGTAGAAACCCACCTGTATACTACCTTTGATTTGTTGTTAATATGTATTTATTTTAATAGTTGTAGAGAGTTTAAGTTCAATTTTCTACAATGACCTTGTGATAACGGGACTTCATCAAATTCATACCTGTGGGATAATGGCGATGTTTTTTCGCAGATCCCGTAGACCTAGCGACTTGATATCGATTCCGTCGATTTCAATCCGACCTTCGGGCTCGGCCATTCGGAAAAGTGTATCCAGTAGGGATGATTTTCCGGCGCCTGTTCGCCCAACTATGCCAATCTGACAACAGGGAAAAAAACATGGCTCAAAACAAACATGATTTTTGATTCTGCAAATGCAATGGATCAGACGTATCAATGCAATTTGCATTCTCATGGGGAAAGGGCTTCATTCGTTTACCGGCACGCTTTGTTTACTGACACCATTCATCAAAACTTGCAGTTGCTCGAGAAATGCCTGTAATCTCTTAATAGCCATTTTTTCTCGGTCAAAGGGTCTACCGAAGAGATCAGGAACACAGGCATCCCGCGAAAACCGAGCACTCCCCGGTTCTCCACCGAAAGTCGATCTCTCTAAGGATACCCCAATCAAGCACGACTTTTTTTTAAAGGACTTTAAGAAAGTCTAAGAGGAGATCATTCACTCTTCACACCTTCTGTTTGGCTTTGAAATGCAGGTTAACGCCCTTGAGTACCGTTGGTAGGCCGGGTCTGTGCGCGTACGACACGTTATGGAATGAGATGTTCCCCTCGCTTGGCCAGTCTTTAGGAGGCTTCACGTCAGTCTCATCAGGCGCCTCGGACTCGAGATCACAGTACTCGATCATCCGCTCGACAGCTGTCATCTGAAATGCAATACGTGTATATATATATACACATTGTATATACACAACATATACATTTAAACATTTCAATTTTCTTTGAAAAAGGGAGACACAGATAAGCCAGTCTATATCGTTTAAAAAATACCCGAACTCACACTCTCAGAAAGTATCGGCATCTATAAAATGTCCTATTTCAGGGTCCAATATTGATCCTTGAGTGAACCCAATAATTGTTTTTAAAAACCCATGTCACGACTACCCATGAATTTGTGCCTACCAAACCGCCTTAAGATAGTCAATTCATGGAGAATACATCACCGGTGGAACTGTGTTTAATTCAACTCACCATGTTTTCTAGCTCAGTGCTCCGTTTTATTGTTTTTGCGAGTACTGAAGACAGCTTCGTTGCATATGTAGAATCAATCCAACTACACCAGGAGTAAGAGCTGAAAGAGAGGAAACTAAATACATTGACGGAATACACTAACATGCAGGAAAATGCCAAGAATGCTATCGATTAAGGTTACTGAGAACCTTCGCGCACCTCCTCGGAAAAAAAATCATACACCTCTTTAGTTTAACCAAAACATGTCAACCTATATATCGTTGGAAAGCTTATAGAATGGACTAGCGGGCTATGGCAAAAAGAAGTAACTTTTGAATAAATAGAATTTTTTTGAAGGCATTATTATAAATGTGGGTGTGACACTTTCAAGAACTATCGCCGACGAACTGCTTGAGCTTGACTCCCAAGTAATACATTGTTTTAATCCTTAAAGGTGGTTCTCAAAAACCGTGTCTGCGTTTTTTGAAATTTTGCTTAGTTCAAAAGTTATGGAACTTTTAAATTTCCAAGGTCAAATTTTATAGAATTTTCACCCTCTAAAAATTACAAAAAAATCATAACTTTTGAACTAAACAAATTTAGAAGAAGACACCGTTTTTGAGAAACACCTTTAAGGATTAAAACAATGTGTTTCTTGGGAGTCTAGGGCAAGCAGTTCGGCGGCGATAGCTCTTAAAATATGAAACTCAAATTTTTTATAAAAGCTTTAAAAAAATTTATTTATTAAAAAGTTACTTCTTTTTGCCATAGCCCGCTAGTCCATTCCATAAGCTTTCCAACGATATATAGGTTGACGTGTTTTGGTTAAACTAAGGACGAGTATGATTTTGTTTCCAAGGACGTGCGCGAAGGTTCTCAGTAACCTTAAAATGAGACAAAATGTCAACTTTGCAGTCGGCTGGTGTCCGCCGCAAATGATAATGTATGGTTTTCGTTGCGAGGGAAGGCACCCGCCAAATAGTCCAGACGGTTTCAAAGTCGAAAGAAAAACTGAAAATAATGACGCGACACAGAAAACCAAATCGGGCCACGAATTAACGGCCGCAACAACATAAGCGACACAATGGACGACAAAATAATCGGCGTGGACCGCGATACACCAGACGCGACAGAATAAACCGAATCGGGTCACGACATCTAACGTATTCTGGTACTTACATGAGCGTAGTGCGGGAGATATGAGTGCGACAAAGCTGACGAACACAGCAGACATGATCTCGAGTCGGAAAGTCAGCCAAGACGAGACGCAGATGTAGGCAAACAGCGCGCGTGTGTTGGATTCCAGGTAGTGATGAAACTCGTGAATGAAAGTCTCTTTAGCATTGAAGGCACGGATGGTGTCCAAGCCAAGCAAGGTGGTGGAGAAATGGCCATACAAGGGGCTACGAGCTGAAGAGAGATATTATATAGTCAGCATGTGCTCCAATGGATCTATTGACTGTCGTACAGGAGTCAATCTACAGGAGCCTCCATCACTTAGTGATGGGCGTCCGAATCACAGGGAGCCCATCAACAGGAGCCTCCATCACCTATTGGTGGGCGTCCGACACACAGGGAGCCCATCAACAGGAGTCTCCATCACCTATTGGTGGGCGTCCGAAGAACAGAGAGCCCATCAACAGGAGCCTCCATCACCTAGTGATGGGCGTCCGAAGAACAGGGAGCCCATCAACAGGAGTCTCCATCACCTATTGGTGGGCGTCCGAAGTACAGAGAGCCCATCAACAGTGGCCTCCATCACCTATTGGTGGGTGTCCGAAGCACAGGGAGCCCATCAACAGGAGTCCCCATCACCTATTGGTGGGCGTCCGAAGTACAGGGAGCCCATCAACAGGAGCCTCCATCACCTATTGATGGGCGTCCGAAGAACAGAGAGCCCATCAACAGGAGTCCCCATCACCTATTGGTGGGCGTCTGAAGCACAGGGAGCCCATCAACAGGAGCCTCCATCACCTATTGATGGGCGTCCGAAGAACAGAGAGCCCATCAACAGGAGCCTCCATCACCTATTGGTGGGCGTCTGAAGAACAGGGAGCCCATCAACAGTGGCCTCCATCACCTATCGGTGGGCGTCTGAAGAACAGGGAGCCCATCAACAGGAGTCTCCATCACCTATTGGTGGGCGTCTGAAGAAAAAGGGAGCCCATCAACAGGAGTCTCCATCACCTATTGGTGGGCGTCTGAAGAAAAAGGGAGCCCATCAACAGGAGCCTCCATCACCTATTGATGGGCGTCTGAAGAAAAAGGGAGCCCATCAACAGGAGTCTCCATCACCTATTGGTGGGCGTCTGAAGAAAAAGGGAGCCCATCAACAGGAGCCTCCATCACCTATTGGTGGCCGTCCGAAGAACAGGGAGCCCATCAACAGGAGTCTCCATCACCTATTGGTGGCCGTCCGAAGAACAGGGAGCCCATCAACAGGAGCCTCCATCACCTAGTGATGGGCGTCCGAAGAACAGAGAGCCAATCAACAGGAGTCTCCATCACCTATTGTGAGCGTCCGAAGAACAGAGAGCCAATCAACAGGAGTCTCCATCACCTATTGATGGGCGTCCGAAGAACAGAGAGCCCATCAACAGGAGTCTCCATCACCTATTGATGGGCGTCCGAAGAACAGAGAGCCCATCAACAGGAGTCTCCATCACCTATTGATGGGCGTCCGAAGAACAGAGAGCCCATCAACAGGAGTCTCCATCACCTATTGATGGGCGTCCGAAGCACAGGGAGCCCATCAACAGGAGTCTCCATCACCTATTGATGGGCGTCCGAAGAACAGAGAGCCCATCAACAGGAGCCTCCATCACCTATTGGTGGGCGTCCGAAGAACAGAGAGCCCATCAACAGGAGTCTCCATCACCTATTGATGGGCGTCCGAAGCACAGGGAGCCCATCAACAGGAGTCTCCATCACCTATTGATGGGCGTCCGAAGAACAGAGAGCCCATCAACAGGAGCCTCCATCACCTATTGGTGGGCGTCTGAAGAACAGGGAGCCCATCAACAGTGGCCTCCATCACCTATCGGTGGGCGTCTGAAGAACAGGGAGCCCATCAACAGGAGTCTCCATCACCTATTGGTGGGCGTCTGAAGAAAAAGGGAGCCCATCAACAGGAGTCTCCATCACCTATTGGTGGGCGTCTGAAGAAAAAGGGAGCCCATCAACAGGAGCCTCCATCACCTATTGATGGGCGTCTGAAGAAAAAGGGAGCCCATCAACAGGAGTCTCCATCACCTATTGGTGGGCGTCTGAAGAAAAAGGGAGCCCATCAACAGGAGCCTCCATCACCTATTGGTGGCCGTCCGAAGAACAGGGAGCCCATCAACAGGAGTCTCCATCACCTATTGGTGGCCGTCCGAAGAACAGGGAGCCCATCAACAGGAGCCTCCATCACCTAGTGATGGGCGTCCGAAGAACAGAGAGCCAATCAACAGGAGTCTCCATCACCTATTGGTGAGCGTCCGAAGAACAGAGAGCCAATCAACAGAAGTCTCCATCACCTATTGATGGGCGTCCGAAGAACAGAGAGCCAATCAACAGGAGTCTCCATCACCTATTGATGGGCGTCCGAAGAACAGAGAGCCCATCAACAGGAGTCTCCATCACCTATTGATGGGCGTCCGAAGAACAGAGAGCCCATCAACAGGAGTCTCCATCACCTATTGATGGGCGTCCGAAGCACAGGGAGCCCATCAACAGGAGTCTCCATCACCTATTGATGGGCGTCCGAAGAACAGAGAGCCCATCAACAGGAGCCTCCATCACCTATTGGTGGGCGTCCGAAGAACAGAGAGCCCATCAACAGGAGTCTCCATCACCTATTGATGGGCGTCCGAAGCACAGGGAGCCCATCAACAGGAGTCTCCATCACCTATTGGTGGCCGTCCGAAGAACAGGGAGCCCATCAACAGGAGTCTCCATCACCTATTGGTGGGCGTCCGAAGCACAGGGAGCCCATCAACAGGAGCCTCCATCACCTATTGGCGGGCATCCGAAGAACAGAGAGCCCATCAACAGGAGTCTCCATCACCTAGTGATGGGCGTCCGAAGAACAGAGAGCCCATCAACAGGAGTCTCCATCACCTAGTGATGGGCGTCCGAAGAACAGAGAGCCCATCAACAGGAGTCTCCATCACCTATTGGTGGACGTCCGAAGAACAGAGAGCCCATCAACAGGAGCCTCCATCACCTATTGGTGGTCGTCCGACACACAGGGAGCCCATCAACAGGAGTCTCCATCACCTATTGATGGGCGTCCGAAGAACAGAGAGCCAATCAACAGGAGTCTCCATCACCTATTGGTGGACGTCCGAAGAACAGAGAGCCCATCAACAGGAGCCTCCATCACCTATTGATGGGCGTCCGCAGAACAGGGGGCCCATCAACAGGAGCCTCCATCACCTATTGATGGGCGTCCGAAGAACAGAGAGCCAATCAACAGGAGTCTCCATCACCTATTGGTGGGCGTCCGAAGAACAGGGAGCCCATCAACAGGAGTCTCCATCACCTATTGGTGGTCGTCCGACACACAGGGAGCCCATCAACAGGAGTCTCCATCACCTATTGGTGGGCGTCCGAAGAACAGGGAGCCCATCAACAGGAGCCTCCATCACCTATTGGTGGTCGTCCGACACACAGGGAGCCCATCAACAGGAGTCTCCATCACCTATTGATGGGCGTCCGAAGAACAGAGAGCCAATCAACAGGAGTCTCCATCACCTATTGGTGGACGTCCGAAGAACAGAGAGCCCATCAACAGGAGTCTCCATCACCTATTGATGGGCGTCCGAAGAACAGAGAGCCCATCAACAGGAGCCTCCATCACCTATTGGTGGGCGTCTGAAGAACAGGGAGCCCATCAACAGGAGCCTCCATCACCTATTGATGGGCGTCCGCAGAACAGGGGGCCCATCAACAGGAGCCTCCATCACCTATTGGTGGGCGTCCGAAGAACAGGGAGCCCATCAACAGGAGCCTCCATCACCTATTGGTGGGCGTCCGAAGAACAGGGAGCCCATCAACAGGAGCCTCCATCACCTATTGGTGGGCGTCCGCAGAACAGGGAGCCCATCAACACGAGCCTCCATCACCTATTGGTGGGCGTCCGAAGAACAGGGAGCCCATCAACAGGAGCCTCCATCACCTATTGATGGGCGTCCGCAGAACAGGGGGCCCATCAACAGGAGCCTCCATCACCTATTGGTGGGCGTCCGAAGAACAGAGAGCCAATCAACAGGAGCCTCCATCACCTATTGATGGGCGTCCGAAGAACAGAGAGCCAATCAACAGGAGTCTCCATCACCTATTGATGGGCGTCCGAAGAACAGGGAGCCCATCAACAGGAGCCTCCATCACCTATTGGTGGGCGTCCGAAGAACAGAGAGCCAATCAACAGGAGCCTCCATCACCTATTGGTGGGCGTCCGAAGAACAGAGAGCCCATCAACAGGAGTCTCCATCACCTATTGATGGGCGTCCGAAGAACAGGGAGCCCATCAACAGGAGCCTCCATCACCTATTGATGGGCGTCCGAAGCACAGGGAGCCCGTCAACAGGAGCCTCCATCACCTATTGATGGGCGTCCGAAGCACAGGGAGCCCGTCAACAGGAGTCTCCATCACCTATTGATGGGCGTCTGAAGAACAGAGAGCCCATCAAAAGGAGCCGCCATCACCTATTGGTGGGCGTCCGAAGCACAGGGAGCCCATCAACAGGAGCCTCCATCACCTATTGGTGGGCGTCCGAAGAACAGGGAGCCCATCAACAGGAGCCTCCATCACCTATTGATGGGCGTCCGAAGAACAGGGAGCCCATCAACAGGAGCCTCCATCACCTATTGATGGGCGTCCGAAGAACAGAGAGCCCATCAACAGGAGTCTCCATCACCTATTGATGGGCGTCCGAAGAACAGAGAGCCCATCAACAGGAGCCTCCATCACCTATTGGTGGGCGTCTGAAGAACAGAGAGCCCAGCAACAGGAGCCTCCATCACCTATTGGTGGGCGTCCGAAGCACAGGGAGCCCGTCAACAGGAGTCTCCATCACCTATTGATGGGCGTCCGAAGAACAGGGAGCCCATCAACAGGAGTCTCCATCACCTATTGATGGGCGTCTGAAGAACAGGGAGCCCATTAACAGGAGTCGCGAGGGTGCTGCGGGCCCCCCTTTCTCTGAAAATTTCCTCATAAAGTTACTGTATTTGATAATGAAAGTTTCGTCTCACTGCAAGCCAAGACGGCGTACTCATACTCATAAATATACTTACTTATGCCGTCGAGCCTTTTCAAATCCCGGGCGGTCCTGATGTAGTAAAGCCGCTCCAACAAGAACACGATGAGGATTGGGACAACAATGGCGAACGAGATAGGACTGTTGGCGCCGACCAACACGATCACTCCTATTGTCATTAACGCAGTCTAGAGCAATAAAAATACCACAGGAAGAATTGCATTAGAGCGAATTTAGTTCTGACAAAAATACAATGTCGTATTTGCTTTCCTGAAATATTACCTGTAGAAAATCTAGCAGGGTGACAGGAAGGGATTCGTCGACATAATTAGTGTCTTTCGAAAATCGATTCAGAATGCGACCTGTAAAAGAAGACAAGCACTAATGTTATAAGTGGATGTTAGAGCAAGCTAGTTTCAGATGGGCGTTGAAAAGTGTTTACCTTTACTTTGAATTCTCATTGGTTGCCAATTTATATCAACCAATCACATTTTGAACTAAACGCAGCTTATCACGTGCTCAAGGCATGATATTTGTATTACTTGGCTTGGCTTTAAAAGACACCAGTCACGAGTTCACCACGTGATAGTGGTTTTACTTGGCTTGTGCTGGGGCACAGGGTTGAGAGGCCGGTGCAGTTACGCACCCGACGCTCCTTCCCTACGACTTTATCAACCATAATAACTTACCTATAGAATTCATATCGAAGAAATAACACGGGACTCTGAGCACCGCGTTCAGCATCTTGTCATGGAGATTGCGTGACGCGACAAGAGAGAGACGGAAGAACACACTGGAGCGCAGGACCGTGATAAAGAGCAGGCCGAACACCAGGGCTGCGTACACTCCCAGGAACATGTCACGGTCGGGAGGGGTCGTGTTTAATTTGTCGCTCTTCTCGTCCTTGTTAGACCTATGTATTGCGCGACACGGCGATATTAGTCACGGAGCACAAAAGATAAAACTAGCGATAGATACGCCATATAGTAATGAGGTCATGCGTTGTTTTGTCTACTCACCAGTACGAAAGCCACCAATCGGCAACCATAAACAGAACCTGTACAATAAGAAACAGAATATTCAGGAGTGAACATCGAATAGAAACAAGGGTTTCTCTAGAAGAACCCAAGTGAGGGATCCATACCTTTTAGTGTGTGTATGGGAAGGGAGGGGGGGGGGACACCCCTCTCTCCCCTTCTCCTTGGCCCTATCCTGATGTTTTTTTCCACTTCCTGATGTGGCCCCTCCTATCGGGCGTGACAATGTTGCATGTTTGTTGTTCTATAACTACATATGGAGGTACAGCTGAATTTCATCAAAACAGACTCAAAATGTGACGTCACTTCCATGATGACGTCACTTTTCATGATGACGTCTCACTCTGTATGACGTCACACAGCCTCACCTGACAAAGTATGAAAAGAGCAAGCACAAAGACAGCTGCCCCGACACTGTGTAGGGACTTGAAATATCGCACGTAGGTTGCTGTGGCAACAGCACCTTCAGCCTTGGTCTCTCCCGTGGGCGGTTTTCCATCTGGAAGGAACAAACAAGAGGCTCTATATAGCGACCACCCAGATCAGACAACAGAGGAGATGGTGCTCATTATAAAGCGGGGGAGTCATGTAGAAGCTATCGGAGACAGCTTCTACCTCAGTGAAAACAATGGAAACACAAGAATAGAACGAGAATACAATAGAACAATAAGGTACATCAAGCCAATAGCGTTAGATCTTACGAGCAACTGCTATAACTGGAGGGGGAGGTGTGTAGGGTATTATTTTTATGGGAAATAGGAGGGTTTTTTTTTCAACCCAATTTAGAGTAGGGCCATAATTTTGGGCAAGCCATTTAGGGCGAGGGTTTTCAAATGTGCTATAATCGCTGATTTAGGCTGGAGTCGCGAATCAAATTTTAGAGCAGTAAACATTATTGACTCTTTGTGAAGTGCAAATAAAATGCCATCTATGTTTCCTTGTAGCAAAACAAACAGAATTTAAGGTTTTCGAGAAAACATTTTTCGTCCTATCAAGCAAGATTAGGAGAGAAATCAGCCAAAAGAAGCATACGTTTTTGGCATGGACCTGCTGTTTGCAGTTACAGCGACCATAATTATACTACTTAGTAAAATCCAACTAGTGGTCTAGCTATAATCAATACTGCATTCTGATTGGTTGAGCTACTAGAAGGCTTTATTATATAGCTTCGATATGACGTGCGCTATATTTCTCCGATAAAGCTATAGCTATATCATAGAAGCATCAATGCATGATTTTCTTTAAGCAATAAAAGTACTTTCCGCGTGCTCACTGCTTTCTTACAAACACGAGGGGGATGTTGGGAGTACTGATCAAAACACGAGCCGAAGGCGAGTGTCTTTCAAGTTTTATCAGTTCGACCAACATTCCCCGAGTGTTTGTAAGAAACCAGAGAGCACGCAGAAAGTATTTTTATTGCTTTTAGAAAATATCATACACACGCGCGACAGCGTTGCGTGACAATCGTGTTTCTCAGGTCTCTTACAAACACGCTTTTTAACCAATTATTTTAATTATTTTCTAATTTACTTTAATGCAATAGAGCACTTGTGATGTTGGGAGAAAGACTCCTGTGGCTCGTGGTGTTACAACGTTCTCCCGTCCCCCAACATCACGCGTGTGCTTTTTTACTCCTAGAAAGTTGCAATCTAATACAAACATATTAACTTATAGCATTCATCGATCAACCCCAAAGCATTTTTCCCTAATGTTTCTCGTTGAGAAAGAGTTGTATGTGCGAGAACACAAAGCGAAGCTGCTGATTTTTCTTTTTATTTGGCACAGCATATGATCATTTACAGTATGTTAATTTGCGATACAAGAGCTAACATTTCATTTTACAAATGATGTACAATTGTGTATAAGGGTCACCTAAAAATGTCTGCCTGTCTGTCTGTCTTACATCTAATAGTCTTACATCTAATAACCACAGTATGTTTTTAGGATATTCTTTATATTTCTGAATACCTTGGATTTGTTCACATTTGGGTTATTTCACAAACCTAGATAATTAACTTGCTTAATTCTTTGTGAACTGGACAATGTTCTCTAGATATCGAGCGCCTGATAAGCCACGCCCATAAGCTGTCCATAATCACTCCCGGCGGGCAAGGCTGACTTGAGCCAGCGCTCGCCTTTGTCAGCAATCATCTCCCACTCATCTTTCCGGTCGGATAATTTCCCAGAGAGCCAAACGAGCACAAGAGCTGTAGCCCAGACCTCCTCGGTCATGGACTTGGGCTTAGTCTTCAGTAGCGCGTCTTTCGTTGCGCACAGGCAGCCCGCCAGCTCAGCAGTTAGTTCCCACGATCCTCGGGCTCTTTGAAGATCCACCAAGCTCATCAGCGGGTCTGTGGTGGGCCGGTACTCACGTGCAGAGCTTGACGCATCCTTTTTCAAAGCTTTCCTTGGTTTTGCTGATAGACTATTAATAGATGAAAGCAGCTCGCTTTGTGGGGGAGGAGGTGGCGGGGCACCCGGGCGAGGAGGCGAGGCCTTTGCTTTATATGACTGGGGAGGAGGCGGAGGTGGGGCATCGGTAATCTTCCTGCAAGAGTGGGCGGGGCAAATGCACCTCCTGATGGTGGAGGAGGTGGAGGAACTGGCATTCCTAATCTCCCTTTAAGACGGGGCCGGGCAAATCCACCACCTGATGGGGGGCAAGGTGGTGGTAGTTTGTATCTATCGTCGTCGCTCCAATCATCACTGTCACTGTCTTCCTCAGAGGTGGTGTCGTCAGCTGGATCTGCGGACAGTCGCATACTCAAGGCGCACTGTAAAGTGCTCAACAAGTCTTGTTGGGGCGCGGGTACTACTCTCTTTACCATGGCACCTCTCACTGGTTCACGGCTCCCCTCATCTACCGCAATGAAGGACGTGTACTTGGACACCACGGACGCCGCCAGGCTGACTCTGGTTATATCCTCCTTGTTACTTGGTGCGCCAGGGGCGCCGTGCTGTCGGGAGGTTATAAACCTCTTCGCAGCCAGCCGATGTAACAAGACTGACTTGTCACTCTCACCTGCCTGGGTAACTTTCCCCGGAAGCGCAAACTCAACCGATTCTTTAATACGCTGGGTTTCGTTCCTCTGATGCAAGAAGGCCTCTATAATGGCTTTCCCTTTTGTTTTGTTTGATTTCCCGTCGTTCTTTAACACGCCGTACACTATCATCCTTTCGCCACGGAACAAAGGAGGGAGAGCGTCTGCCACTTCAAGGGCCTTCCAACCCTTAGGCAGTGTCCATGTCAGCTGAAGGTCCGTCAGGCATGGTTGCAAGGCGCGTTTTGAGGGTCTTGATTACCTGGGTGAACGAAAAAAAATCGATTTCAAGTATTTCAAATGCTACTTTTAGCCAATTTAAATACCGTGAGATCCCGAATATTTAAAGAGCCCTTGTCAGCCAGTCGATATCAGACAACGAATTACGTGTAGAAATCTTGAAATAGTCTTCTAAAAACAACGTTTTATCATTCATTTATCCAATTCAATCGAAAATATTGCACTACATCCCCTAAATCAGCCGATGGAAATGGATGCTTTCTCTGTCTCGGTATGTTGCTAGGCTGACAAAATGGAGGCTGACACAGGCTCTTTAAGAAATAGAATGACACAGATTTCTATAGTTCATAATGTGTTATACGCACGCGGGATGTTGGGAGGACTCGAGGAAGGACTGGGACTCACGAGCGGTAGGCGTGAATTCGTTGCGGAATAATAAAAAAAATCCGGATACGTGTGGACGGGGGTCCGCGCCAAGTTAGGCCGCCTACGAGTAGCGCTACAGGGGCGTTGGCTGTACTAGGTCTCGGTTTACCAAATCGAACAAAGACGCTTTCGTCTTTGCTCAAGACACGCTTTGTAGCGTTTGTGTTTTAGATAGATTTTCGGACAACATTACGCCCGATACACCTCACCTTGACCCGTAGGTTGTCCTTATCCCGGACAAACTCCGCGGCGCCATTTCCAGCTCTCGCCATGCCCTTGACAAGCTCTGTAGAGGCTCCCTGGCCAATACCAATGTAAACACCCTAAAATGAAACAAACAGAGAATATTTTCGTTGACTCACAGTAAAAGAGAGTGCTCAATATTCAAAAATAAGAAAACCATGCAGTTTACAAATGTGTTAAAAACGAACATCACTGGTGTTCCTTGATGCTCCTCAGGGTTGTTTTTGTTTTTTACTTTATTTATTTATTTTAGAAAATTAGCCGATCAGAACCGTTCCTCGATCCAGTAGACGCAGTAGCTAAGTAAATTACCGTAGTTGTTGAGGGCTCCCTGTGTTGCAAGCGCGCGCGCCAAAAAGGCGGGAATTTGGGCGGGGAAATCAGCCAACCAGCATCGTCCGGTCCCTTTATTATATCAGCGGCTCTCGCTGATAGAACCACCGTGCTTAAATAAAAACTCTACTAAAAAAAATCCAAGACACCACAAGACACATCGGAAATGAATAATATCAGAAACACATAAGCTGATAATATAGATAAATGGGGAGCTTACTGACCTTGCTTTGCTGGCGTTCTGTGCGACAAGTGCTATGACTTGCCTTGTATTAGTGACCTCCCCATCTGTAAGGATGAACATCTGACGGGGCACGTCTTTGATCGCCCTCTGCGAGTACACCCATTGTAGAGGTCCCAAAATATCTGTACCTCCTAGATTAGCGCTCACCCCTTGCGCATGCCTAGACCCCTTGTCGAGAGTCTCGTCAGTGTAGAGTACACTCTCGTCGAAGAGGGTCTCGTAACTGCTTCCAAAACCCACAATGTTGAAGTAACACCCGTCTGGTAGACTCTTGAGGAAGAGTTGAAGGGTCTGTGCGGCGTTTTTTATCCTTGATCCGCTCATGCTGCCACTACGATCAACAACGAAGATGAATTCACCGCACCCTAGATCCTGAGCAGAAAATCCTGGTACGAAGTTTACCATTGCTACAGGGCTGGCGAGAAAGCCATCAGCGACAGAATCTGTCCCGCCTGTACTAGATGAGTTTTCACTTCCACCACTGATGAGGCCTGCTTCTACAAGTGCGTGTGGTTTAAAGGCTTCCTCGTTGTGAATATGCACTTCCAAGTCTCGCTTGAAATTGTGTGACTCTGCCAGTGTCACGCGTGCCGAGTGTTTGTCATGTGCGTCACGCTCGATGTGAAGCTTGCTAGAGGGGGACTCGATGGATTTGATGGGGGATCCAGACTTCACGGAAAGCTCGAACTCGAAAGAGTACGGTTTGGCTACAGTAGAAGCTGGTATTTGGGTGGTAATACATGATTCATGCCCGGCAGGGGTATATCTAGGGTTAAGAACAGTCGGCAGTACAAACTTCACACTGCCCTCATCATCAACCTCGAGTTCTGTCACAAAGGTGAGCTGCACAGACGCACTCTTATGTGGCGGCAAGTTACCTACGTTGATCTTGAAAACATCTGAGCTTTTATCGCTTTCTTCAAGCAAGAATGCGCTCTGACCGCTGCTGATTGCATCGTCATACTCATCCCTGGCCTTCTCTTTCTCTCGGATCTCGGCTACGATGGTTCGATTATCAATAGTCGCCTGGAATCCGCAAACCGCCGCTTGTTCGTCTAAAGGGAAGATGTAGATCGCCTCTATGGGGTTCTCCTCAGTGTTTTTGTATTGCATCCTTGCCGTAACTTGTGCAGTGTAGCCAGTGACTTCTGCACTAACTTTGACTCCCTCGAGAGGGACCTTTTCTTTGGACTTTTTAGCGATTAAACCGTAGAAGCGAGGCATGGCTTTCATCCCTCTGTTGTAAAAGTCTTCTCCAAGATTAGAACTGCAGGCTCTTCTATGCTGTATACTCTTCTATTGCAACTAGTGGTAAATTTCTCTTGTGTTTTGCTCCACTGACGATGCAGTTTCCGGGTTACTGAAGGCCTATTTCTAGACTGATTACCTCAGTCACGCAATATGCTCAGTCACGCGCGATGTTGTTGCGAAATCTTCACCAGAGTAAAACCGTACTTATGCACTATGCACCCGACAAGAGTCAACTTTCTGTAAATGATGAGTGAAGTTTTAAAAACGTATTGCGTGTGTGTGCTGTTTTAACAGCGTTCCAGCTTTCCGATGGACCTGCAAGGGAAATATTTTGAAGATTACATCATGTCACGCCACTTATGCTAACTATGGTCACACGTGAGGTCACACATTTCAAAAATACAGTTTATTTTGTATATTTATTTATACGAGTTCCCCGGTTTGGTTGGGCTGGGAGATTCCTATACAGCGGGCGGGGGTGGTCGTCGTATCATTCCAGTTTGAGGTATATTTTAGGGTATAGAATGAAAAAACCCTAATTTGCTTGACACGATAGGCTTCGCTAAAGTAGAATTTGTCTATGGCGCTAGTGCGCCCAAGATCAGTATGTAATATCTTAGTATTAACTTGCACTGCAGGCGCCTTTGGATAAACAGATTCGTGTGAATTTTAATGGTATCTTTTAGGGGTTAAAATACTGGTTGACCACGACCAGATTGAAAGTTCGTCTAATTTGTGAGCGAGCCCCGAGCCTTTTTTGGCGAGCCTTTGAAAAACACATTAAAAACTAGAAAAAAAAAAACTAGAAAACATGCAATACGGTGGTCATTTTCAATAATAATAATAATAATAATAACGGATTCGCACATTGGGCACATCCACGAGGTGGCTCTTCGTCCCGTGCGACTGTGAAGTGTTTTAGTTAGACCTGAAGACCTGAATCAGCATCCCAGGGTTCTTTTACGTCCCCCTGGAATTGGATATGGAAGAGGAGGGAGACGGGACCTCGGTTTATTGTCCATCCGAAAGACTAAGGAAGCACAAGCTTTTTACAGCCCACAAGACACCAAGACACCAATGATTAATTTTCCGCGGGCTGTGCAGTCAACTAACAAATTAAAGAGACAGTTGTTCACCCAGCCTAAATTCCTACATCTTCAGGATCAATTCTTTAAGTTCTTTCATATTTTACCTTGAATATGGTCAGTACTTATTTCACTTAATTTGTTGCAATAACCCTGATGTGGACTCTGGTCAAATTTATGTGGCGCTGATAGCATAACAATATTTTCTTTATCCTCGCATCTCATCCACATCACAGCAATCGCAACAACAATTGTCATGGTGGCAATCACAAGGACTGACAACAACAGATACATGGCAATCGTTGGTCCTTTATTGGCGGCAATCGTTGGTCCTTTATTACCGGTAGTCATTGTTTCAGTATCGCCAGGATCATCATCTGGATCGTCGCGACACAGGGCCGGTACGTGACCCACATTCATCATCTCCTTGATGTTTTCCAATATTAACGACATGTTAAGCCGACGCCCTCCAACCTCCTTTTTCATGAGCCATTTCTCATCAGAAGTATCATAGAACTGGTCTAAAGCATTCAGAGACCAGGGGATCTGGTATTTCTTGACCGTGCAGACGAAGTACCGTGCGAAGTTGATAACCTCCGTTTGGTTCAAGCTTCCATGTTTATTATCCATAGGCATCCAAGCTCCAAAATACGTCAAAAGACCGCTGTCATTGGTGAACTTGATGGCAGGTTTAAAGGCGTTGCGGACATTCCTCCGTCCCACAGGTATCCCATTTCCGCTCCAGTATTTTTGGCCTCCTTCTTTCTTGTTTGGTCCTGAAGCATACGTATGCCATTCCGCCAGCATGAATTTATCGTCTCGATAGATCTTTGGGTCAATCTCATGCAGCGCCTCAGCAGTTCTTGCTGGTGAAGCAAGAATAATAATTCTCTCAGCATTTTTACCTCCTGTCGCTCGAATCGCCTGTACAACCTCCTCAGTCCATTTATTATACTTATTTGGATTCATTCTAAGGCTCTGTTTACACCAAGGCGCTTTCATTCTCCCACCGCAACCATGCACGCGAAGCTCAGTAAAGAGATCAAAACTCAGATTATAATGTCTGTCCTTGAGTTGGGTCGCTACTTTAGTCCACCATGTCACGTAATCTCGCCGGTCACTCTCGGTTGCGTAAGTAGCGTTGTGACTTGCCACACGAAATAATCGGTGCAACTCCGGTCTCTATACATTTATCAACCACTGCAGTCAGACTTTTCAAGAACGATAAAAACTTCGCGGAGTTATACGGAGGCGAGTAGAAGTCAGCTCGTGATCGTAACCTGGCATTTCGAAACCCTTTGATGTAGATATCCTCGATGTTCTTCGGGTGATATTTTTTCATGGGCTCCGGGGCACTAAACCAGTCCGTGGCGAAACCTTCCTTGATTACATGCTGGCGGTAATCTGCTGGAGTTATGGGGACATCAGAACCATAAGCAACGTGTAGGAACCCAAGGAGAAAGATTGCGGAAGGAAGCATTTTGAGAGAGCTCTCTGATGTGGCCAGACTAGACATGCGCTCTGTGTAGGGCTGTGTCAAGGCCAGGGCAGCAACATGGGCTCGGTCACGCGCATGGTTGTTTTCTTACGGTTACTGTCATTAGGGACGGACCATTAGATTTTTGAGGGGGAAGAGGGTGGTCAATGTTTAGATACTAAAGAAGCTGCACGAATTTTTTTCGGACATCGTTTGCTTGAACGAATTTTGTTTTCGCCACTATTTGACATTCATAATATCTTACTGTAGTGAATAATATACATGGCTATCATTGGCCATTGACCTTCCTTATATTGAAAAAAAAGTGTTATGCAGTAACAAGATATGGCCTAAATATTGCTTGCAACAGCAGGTGAAAATTATGGTTTTCTGATATGAGTTGCTGATGTCTTTATCAAACAAATATGGTCAAGTGTCTGATCAAGTCCATGGCTGTCATGAGGGGTCTGGATATGATAACACAGTTTGTTTTGCATGTTATTGGGAAGGGATCCCACCTTGTAGTATACTTGTAGTTGACTTCAAAATCCCGTGCAGCTACAATGTATCTCGCCCATTTTTCTATTCTATTCCGTTTCATCCCATTCCATTCTATTCATTTCTATTATTTAATAGTGAAAGGAGAGACGCCATTGTCTGCTCAGGAACCGCTACTAGACAACCTGCGCTGCATCTGTAATCTCTAGAGTAATGGGCGGAGGTCGAGCGCGGAGAATTTTCGACAATACACGGCAAGAGAAAATTATTTTCATTTTCTCTTGTACACGGTTAAGTCCCCTCTCTGATAGTACAATCTGATTTCTTGTATCTTCACAGACGAGAATGAACCAAAGTCTCATCAAATTGTAGCTCTAAATTTTGATGCATTTTCGGCCATCTTAGAGGCCTAAAGTTTCCAAATATTCCTTGTGGAGCATGTCCCCTAACCCCCGTAGAAAAATAAGAAAAACAGGAAATTCATCTCAAAGATACCCCGCCCCCCTTCCCCACCATAACTTTACTTCCACCGTCCCTGACAGTCCTTTATTTAAACCTTATAGCAACCAAAACAATCACAGCATCCGTTGACACGATGGGAATGGTAAAGCCATATTTTGCCTTGACAATGGTCAGTCCTTATTTCACTTAGTTTGTTGCAGTAGTAGCCCTGATGTGGACTCTGGTCAAATTTAAACTTGGCAAATTTACTAATTTTGAGGTGCTCTTTTCAGTGATGCGGATGGATTTTCGTCAACGTGCTGACTTTAAAAAATCATGAAACTATGAGTCTATTACCAAATGAAAAAATCATAAAATTTATCGCCTGGGGGTGCGGAGGTTTGGGGCAATACACGGTTTTGTCAGTTTTTGACAATTTAGGGTAAGATATAAGCTAGGACAATTTCTGGAATTCCAAATATAGTAAGTAGAAACTTTCAAATAAGGAAATTTTAGAAAATGACACATTTCAACGGGAACTATCTTGATATGATGATGGCAATGGTAAGTTTCTTAGTCTTTTATATTTTGCCTTGAATATGGTCAGGTATGTATTTCACATAGTTTGTTGTAGTAAACCCTGATGTGGACTCTGGTCAAATTTATGTGGTGTGGATAGTATAACCATATTTCCTTTGTCCTCGCATCTCATCCACATCACAGCAATCGCAGCAACACTTGACATGGTGACAATGGCAAGGACCACCAACAACAGATACATAGTGATAATCGTTGGTCCTTTATTAGCGGGAGTCGTTGGTCCTTTATTGGCGGCAGTCATTGGTCCTTTATTGGCGGCAGTCGTTGGTCCTTTATTAGCGGCAGTCGTTGGTCCTTTATTGGCGGCAGTCGCTGTTTCAGTATCATCATCTGGATCGTCACGACACAGGGCCGGTACGTGATCCATATTCATCATTTCTTTGATGTTTTCCAATATTAACGACATGTTAAGCCAACGCCCTCCAATCTCGTTTTTCATCAGCCATTTTTCTTCAGAAGTATCATAGTATTGGTCTATAACATTCAGAGACCAGGGAATCTGGTATTTCTTGACCGTGCAGGCAAAGTACCGAGCGAAGTTCATAACCTCTGTTTGGTTCAAGCTTCCATCTTTATTATCCATAGGCATCCATGCTCCAAAATACGTCAAAAGACCAGTGTTATTCGTGAAGCTGATGGCGGGCGCAAAAGCATTGCGGACGTTATTCCGTCCCACAGGTATCCCATTTCCGCTCCAGTATTTTTGGCCTCCCTCTCTCTTGTTTGGTCCAGAAGCATACGTATGCCATTCCGCCAGCATGAATTTATCGTCCGATAGATCTTTGGGTCAATCTCGTGCAGCGCCTTAGCGGTTTTTGCTGGTGACGCAAGAATAAGAATTCTCTCAGCATTTTTACCTCCGGTCGCTCGAATCGCCTGCACAACCTCCTCAGTCCATTTATTATACTTATTTGGATTCATTCTAAGGCTCTGTTTACACCAAGGCGCTTTCATTCTCCCACCGCATCCATGCACGCGAAGCTCAGTAAGAGATCAAAACTCAGATTATAATGTCTGTCCTTGAGTTGGGTCGCTACTTTAGTCCACCATGTCACGTAATCTCGCCGGTCACTTTCGGTTGCGTAAGCTACAGCCTTGTGATTTACCCACGAAATAATCGGCGCAACTCCGGTCTCTAAACATTTATCAACCACTGCAGTCAGATTTTTCAAGAACGATAAAAACTTCGCGGAGTTATACGGAGGCGAGTATAAGTCAGCTCGTGATCGCAACCTGACATTTCGAAACCCTTTGATGTAGATATCCTCGATGTTCTTCGGGTGATATTTTTTCATAGGCTCCGAGATTTTAAACCAGTCCGTGGCGAAACCTTCCTTGATGACATGCTGGCGGTAATCTGCTGGACTAATGGGGGTATCAGAGCCATAAGCAACGTGTAGGAACCCAAGGAGAAAGATTGCGGAAAGAAGCATTTTGAGAGAGCTCTCTCAGACGTGCGCCAGGGCTGTGTCAAGGCGAGGACAGCAAAGGCGGTCACGCGCGGAGTTGTTTTCTTACGGTTACTGTCATTAGCTGAGATTTTCAGTGCCCTCGCCATATTACCACAGTAACCATGTCATATCTTATTCCGATGGGGTACAAAAGGTCATTACATTGTTTGAGCTGCACGTTGCAAGCAGCAAGTTGCAAGCAAATACAGACACAGGCAGATTTTGTTAGCACCTTGTATGATTGGTGTGGTTCCAATAAACTGGAAAGGTCTTAGGTCGCAAAAGTCAAAACGGGATTATAACTAAATCAGATTTTTTTAAAGAATTCGTCTATTAAATCTGAAACGTTTCGCATTGGATAACGGAATGAAATTCGTCTTTTTTAATGTTGGACAAATTCTGTCCTCAAGTTTTCAGATAGGGTCTTCAGGGTGTTGAATGTTGATATACTTGAGTATCGAGAAATGATCAAATCAAATCAACTTTATTTTCTCTTGTAGCTATTATAGGTATGGAGAGAGTTTGTATTTTGCCTCTTTTCCTATTCTATTCTCCCATCTACTCTCTCCTTGTCTCATCCCATTCCATTCTATTCCTTTCGCCATTGTCTGTCCAGGACCGCTAATGGACAACATTAGCTGAATCTGTGATCTCTTGAGTATTAATGGGCTGTGAAAGCGGAAAGGGCAACTGGCCTCATCCAATAATTTCGATATAAATATCAAAATAATATCGATATAAACCTCCTATTTTCTAAATTAATATGAACCCAAGTAAGTGCGCTCGATCTTTTTGCTGTTTAACATTACCTTTCGCAGACAAGATTGAAACAAATTCTGGTTAGTTTAGCACCAAATTTGATGGACGTCCGGCGGTCTTAAAATTTCAAAATATTCCTTCGGGAGCATGTCCCCCTTATGAACAACAGGAAATTCATCTCCAAAGAGCTCCCATCCCCTTCTTTCCCAACATAACTTTGCTTCCGCTGCCCTCCCCCCCCCCCCCCCCTGACAGTCCTTCATTTAAATCTCATGGCAACCACAACAATCGCAGCAACCGTCGACACGATGAAAATGATCAACATGGACGGCAGATATATTCCAGTCTCTGGTTTAGTAACGACGGTAACCGGTATATCAGAGCTATTAGGGTAATTATCTCCACACTCGATTGGCACGTGATCCGTATCCATCACCTCCTTGATGTTATCCAACACTCTCGACATGTTGAACCAACGCCCTTTGATGTTCTGCCATCCCGTTAGCCATTTCATCCTACCCGTATCATAGTATCGGTCCAAAACATTCAGAGACCAGGGGGTCTGGTATTTCTTGAGCGTACAGACGAAGTACCTTGCAAAGTTGTTCACCTCGGTTGGGTTTAAGCTCCCGTCTTTGTTATCTAACGGCATCCAGGCTCCAAAGTAGGTCAAGAGACCGCTGTCATGAGTGAACTTTATCGCGGGCTTAAACGCCTTGTGGACATTCCTCCGACCCACAGGTATCCCATCTCCGCTCCAGTATTTGGGACTTCCCTCTTTCTTGTTTGGACCTGAAGCATAAATGTGCCACTCCGCGAGCATATACTTGTCCCTCTTGTAAATCTTAGGGTCAATTTGGTTCAGAGCTTTAGCGGTTTTCCCTGGCGACGTTAGAATAAGAATACGCTTGGCATTTTTGCCTCCCGACACTCGTATCGCCTTTACCACTTTCTTGGTCCACTTATTATACTTATCTTGTCTCACTCTAAGGCTTTCTTGACAACCTCGCGCTTTACTGCTACCTCCGCACGAATCTACGCCGAGCTCGGTAAAGAGATTAAAACTCAAGTTATAATGTCTGTCCTTGAGTTGGGTGGCTACTTTAGTCCACCATGTCACGTAATCTCGCCGGTGCTCCTCGCTCGCGTACGCTTCAGCTTTGTGATGTATCCACGTAATAATTGGCGCCACTCCGGTCTCTATACATTTATCGACCACGGCAGTCAGGTTTCTCAAGAACCATGTGAAATTCGCTGCGGTGTACGGCGGTGCGTATAGATCGGCTCGACAACGTAACCTGACATTGCGAAACCCTCTTGTGTAAATATCCTCGATGTTTTTCGGGTGATATTTTTTTAGAGGTACCGCGCGTTTTGAACCAGTTTGTGGCGAATCCTCCCTTCATAACTCGCTGATAATCTGCTGGGCTATGGGGGTATCAGAGCCACAAGCAAGGTGTAGGAACCCGACGAGAAAGACTACGAAGAGAAGCATTTTGAGCGAGTTCTTCGTGTGACTGAACATGTAGGTATAATGCGCTCTGAGGGGTCGTGTCAACGCATTTAGCATCTTCTTTTCTCGTCTAACTGGAGAAGGTACCCCCCGTTGACAGCTGAATACCGATAAGTACGATACGGAAGGCGTTTTCTAGTTAAGCAATAAAAGTACTTTCCGCGTGCTCTCTGTTTTCTTACAAACACGAGGGCGAGTGTCTTTCAAGTTTTATCAGTTCGACCACATTCCCCGAGTGTTTGTAAGAAAACAGAGAGCACGCAGAAAGTCTTTTTATTGCTTTTAGAAAATAACATACACACGCGCGACAGCGTTGCGTGACAATCGTGTTTCTCAGGTCTCTTACAAATACGCCTTTCAACCAATCAGAATGCGCATATTCACAATACAACATAGGTGTTATTTTCTATAATCTTTAGAGCAGCCTAGATGAGTTTTTCAAGACCATTCTGGATGAAATTACCTAGCCATACTCATATCTACCGCCTATGCAATGAGGTTGGACGTGCATATGGGGTCAAATGGGTGAAAACAGGGACAGCGGAACAGTTTTCAAAGTGGGGGGAGGAGGGACTCATTAGTAAGTTTGTTGCAAGGGGTGTATGTGTTGTGTGTGGGGGTGGGGGGGGGGGCTGTATTTAGTGACAATTTTAGTTCAGAGGAAGCCAGTTGACTGCACTAATACGAAACAGGACAATACTTCACTGGGTCAGATAGTTTGATTGGCGAAACAGCAAAGTCAAAATCAATAATTTGATGTTTTGAAAACGTGAATCGCGATTCAACGGATCTAGCTGTAAGAGACTTCATACAATTTTATCTGCCCTCGACCAACAATCTCTGTATTCTTGCAGTGCAAGTGCGAAAACTACACGTCTGGTGGACGAGGCAGAAAAAAGATATAGGAAGAAATGATGATAATTTAAATAGCTTTAGTAAAGGTACCTTTTATAAAAATAAGAAAGCTTCAATTTAGTGGGAAATGAAAAATAGACAAAATCAGCTAACAGTGTTAACATCTAGTCAATTTGAACAGCCGCGGGGAGCACAGAATTTATGCAGAAACCCATCCATGGGAAAAGCTGAATTTCCCAAGGCACACGCATGGAAGTGTTCGGAATTCACATGGATAGCCATGGAAATCCGAACACTTCCCATTCTTCTACCATGGGAAATTCAGCTTTTCCCGTGGATGGGTTTCTGCGGAGGAGGCTAGTTGACGTCTTGTTGTTGACACCAATTCAGATCACCTGATGATTCATTTGGTAGGTTACCATTTACATACTTGCATGCGGTCGGTCGTGTGTGAGAAATTGTACAATTGTAACCTCCCAAATGAGTCATCACATGATCTGCATTGGGTGAAAACAAGAGGTTAGTCGTTTAGGACTATCGTGACAACAGTTAAGATGGTGAATATAGATGTGAGGGAAGCTTCAGCGTGTCTTTGTCCAGTACTACTGGCGGTAGTGGTTATCTCAGTAGCTGCAACAGACCCATCGTCCCGACACAGGACCGGTACGTGATCCATATCTATTACATCCTTGATGTTATCCAAAACTATAGACATGTTTAACCAACGCCCTTTGATGTTCTCCTTCTTTGTCAGCCATGTCTTTTTTGGGGTATCGTAGTACCGGTCTAAAACATTCAGAGACCAGGGTATCTGGTATTTCTTGAGCGTGCAGGCAAAGTACCGTGCAAAATTGATAACCTCGGCCTGGTTTAAGCTCCCGTTCTCGTTATCTACCGGCATCCAGGCTCCAAAGTAAGTCAAAAGACCGCTGTCATTAGTGAACTTGATGGCGGGCTCAAATGCGCTACGAACATTTCTCCGTCCCACAGGTATCCCATCTCCGCTCCAATATTTGGTATTACCTTTGTTTTTATTTGGCCCTGAAGCATAAGTGTGCCACTCAACAAGCATAAATTTATCATCTCGATAGATCTTTGGGTCAATCTCATGCAGCCCCTTACCGGTTTTCGTTGGTGACCCAAGAATGAGAATTCGCTCAGTGTTTTTGCTACCCAACGCTCTAATCGCCTTAACTACCTCTACAGTCCAGTTATTATATTTCTCTCGATTTATCCTTAGGCTTTCTTGACAACCTGGCGCTTTGCTGCTCCCTCCGCAAGAATCTACGCCGAGCTCGGTAAAGAGATTAAAACTCAAGTTATAATGTCTGTCCTTGAGTTGGGTCGTCGCTACTTTACTCCACCATGTCACGTAATCTTGCCGGTCACTCTCGGTTGCGTACGCTTCAGCTTTGTGATGTATCCACGTAATAATTGGCGCCACTCCGGTCTCTATACATTTATCGACCACGGCAGTCAGGTTTCTCAAGAACCATGTGAAATTCGCTGCGGTATACGGCGGTGCGTATAGATCGGCTCGACAACGTAACCTGACATTGCGAAACCCTCTCGTGTAAATATCCTCGATGTTTTTCGGGTGATATTTTTTTAGAGGTACCGGCGTTTTGAACCAGTTTGTGGCGAAACCCTCCTTTATGACATGTTGGCGATAATCCGCTGGACTGATTGGGGTATCAGAGCCAGAAGCAAGGTGTAAAAATCCAAGAAGAAAAACTTGAAAAAGAAACATTTTCAGTGAAAGATTTACTTTGTAAATACAGACATGCGCATTCAGAGGTTGTGGCTAAACAAAGGTCATGTTTTTGAATATATGTCCATCTGCTGAGTGTGTAACGTAATATTCAAGCTCGTATATAGTAGATGAAGGCCTGTGAACAGAGTTTCCCAATACGTGGAGGAAAGAAAAACATGGCTTCCAAGAAACTGATTTCGTAAACCTCGCTTTCATAAAGATAATAGGATATTTACAGATGTTAGCATGAAGATTTGCACCGCCCAGAACAAACAAAGACGGCATTGCGTTACAAACGAATGGCAACGCAAACAAGTAATAAATAGCTTCGACTGTTCGCCAGTCGCCTTGGCTTAATATAGGGTGGGTATGTGCCGCTGCGAATTTCAAATGCGGACCCCGTTCTAAAACGATTTTTTGAAGAAAAGCTACCCCGTTCAATTTGTTTGGACCCAAAATGAGACCCCATTCTAAAGAGAAATTATGTATCAGTCAATTCCAGCGGTGACCATCCCCCCCCCCCCCCCCCGAGACACCGTGGGGCATTTGCACACCAATGCCTTCCCTGGGGTGGGGAATTTTGAAAATTTTGCTGGCCCGGGGTCGGGATTTGTTTTTCCCCGGGGGAGGGGGGGGGGAAGTTTGGTTTTCTCATAGACAAGCGCATCGGGTTTTGCGGAACTTCAACACCAGTTATAATAACTATTGGCAGTTACAATGTCCCAGTTACAGAAAAAAAAACGCCACATAAAATATAATGCAGAGCATCGTATACACCACATTTGGGGAAGACACATTTGCAAATTTCGCAGTTAACGTCTTCTATAGAAAAGAAACAGATTTCGCAATGTCGTCACAGTGGAAAAACATAAAAATGAATTGACACTATAAACAGAGGTCCAATTTCGCAAAAAGTCAAGTAACATAACTGCGAAATAGTAATTGCTCTGCAATTAGAATAAAGGTAAATTCGCATTGAGAGATCCCGGGGACAATTTGCTGCCAAATGGCTACAACCACCTAGGAATGTCTACCGATATTTCAATTCTTTATTTATATTTTGTCTCACTTTCAGTGAATTGAGAACTCGTTCAAAGACGAGAAAACTAATGTACATTTAAAAATGAATTATAATGCTCGGACAGTATAAATGGAGTTGAAGTTTTTGTTGTGAAGCTTTGACATGCAGAGTCGATGGAATCTTACCGTCTTTTTCTCGTCCCGGGGGAGGGGCATTTTTCCGCTTTTGTGTCCCCGCCGTGGGGTATTTTGCATTTTTGCTAGCCCGAGGGTGGGGAATTTTCAGTTTTATTTTTAGAAATGACCAAAATCCCGGCAAAATCCCGGGGGTTGCCCGGGGGAGGGGGGGGGGGCATGATCACCGCTGGAATTGACTGATACATTAATGATACCTGTAAATCAAAATTGTTGTTGTTTACATGTTACGGGCAGTCGCCTCGAAACTAGATGCCAAGGAGTTTAGTTGTGACGTAAGAACTCTTGAAAAGATGTCAAAAACACAAATGCTAAACAAGACGGAGCTGTCTACAGAGCAACCCTAGATATATAGCCCTGGACGTAAGAGTACAACATTCAATTCATTGGCGAATTTCAATTTCTGCAAGGGCAATAGGACTTGTGCTAGTAAAATTTTCTACTGAGTTTTGGTGCGTCAAATTACTAATTATTAAAGTTGAACAAATTATTAAAGTTGAACAAATGGGTGTTTCTTTACTACATTTTACTGGCACAAGTCTTAATGCTCTTGTTTTCTACGTATATCAGTTTCAAAGCGTCTTGCCCACCAATTTCTAAACAGCTGCATTCATGAGAGGCTATTTTTTTAGGTAAAAAAGGAAGGGTTCCAGCTATCGTTAATCGGTAGTTGTGTTACATTTCACGAATCAAGTGCCTTGTTTGCGCGCGTTGCATCCTGGTAGTTGTGTTACATTCAACGTATTTCTAAAGGCCCGTTCACATGGCGCGATTTCAGCTGCGATTTGAGGTGCGATTTCTGTGGCGATCTCATGGCGATGTCATATCGCGCGGTGTGAACGGCCGTCGATCTTTGGCGATTCACTTGCGATGTCGCCGCGACGTCGCAGGCGTTTTGAACATGTTAAAATTCAACTGCGATGCGGGTGCGATTTCTTGAGATCACCAACAAACTGACAAATATCACAGAGCCAAATCGCCGGCCGTTCACACCGCGCGATATGTCGTCGACGATCGCCGCAAAAATCGCACCTCAAATCGCAGCTAAGATCGCGCCGTGTGAACGGCGAGAGCGCGCGCGCTTATAGGTGGAATCGGCCATTGAAATGCTGTTGCTATGCTGTTTTTAAATTTAGAATTACCACGTTAGAGTTAAGAATCTGAGAGGCATACTTACATAAACAGGTACTGATGACACCACGACATCTCCATCGGTGTTTTCAATGGACTCTGCGATTTGGTGCGGCATCTCCATAGCAACCAGCCCTCTCCCACCCTGGGACAGTGCCGCTGACAGGCTGCTAGCTAAACTGTCGGCTCGGCGTAGGCGAGGGGCTGCTAGTTGTTTTTCTGCGTGCAGTAATCTCTGTTCCTCGCGCAATTTATCACCCTCTGCTTGATATTCCCTCATCTCCTCTTCTTCTTCAACTGTGTATTTTGGGCACATGACCACGAGATCGCTGATTGCAAGACGGATCTCGTTAAAGTTCCCCCGCGCAACACACTCACCCTGTGAAGAAGTGATAAATATCAGTATCGTAGCGAAGTAGAATTTTTAGTGTCAACATGTGGGGAAAAACATGCTTGCCCCCCAGCAAAAACAACGGATGACCAAGGTTTGCCCCCCCCCCCCCCCCCCCCCCAGACAAAAAGTTCTAGCTACGGCCTTGAATATGCGACGTTGAACCGTTCGACATTTGTTAAAAAGCGTCGTAAAAATCAAGGTTTCCGTCTTATTAAAATGATTCAAATCTTCACAAGTGCTACCTTTTAGTCATCGCTTTAATGATTTGAAAATTGCTGAGAATCTACTGAGCGTCACTGAATATTTGGTGTTTAGAAGAACAAAAGAAATGTTGAATGGGCATGTAGAGCTGGGCTTGGTTTGACACTAACCTCCATCATTGCAATAATATGGTCTGCATGTCGGATGTAACGGAACTGGTGTGTGACAAGAATACGGGCCTTGTGTGACATATATCTCATAATACAACTATAAGAAAAATAAGAGAAGGAAAACATGTAAAGCTTTTATACATAGGGCAGAGCAGGAAAATACAGGTGAAAGTTGCACTATTCCCGATACATGATCAGGAGGTGACGTACTTTTTGTAGATGTGTTTCCCAACATGGATGTCAACTGCACTGAGAGGATCATCAAGTAAATAGATATCTGCGTCAGAATACGCAGCCCTAACGACAAACAAACAAACAAATAAGCAAATCAAGTAATGTGGCACTGGGAACGAGGTTGCCTGGTAATGTTATTTGGTAATGTGATAGTTGAGAGGTGCCAATGGTAAATTCGAGACTGCAGAGACCCTGTTTTTTAAATTGTTAAAGAATCCATGCAAATCAAGACTACGTATCCAAAGCTCCTTCATGCTTATGATTTTTAAGCTTGATGAATTATTATAAGTTTGAGAATGGTATCCTCTTAAGCGACTGGAGAGAAACTCATTAGTATCACCCAACTAGTGGACTATTGCCAATGCTGCATTCAGATTGGCTACGCTACTAGGGGACTATTATCAATAGACCTGCGGCCTCATGGGCTATTGGCCCGTAGCTCTTTCGGGCTCGAGGTCTAATTGTTAAGTATACCTGGCGAGGCTGATCCTTGCGCGCTGGCCTCCGCTAAGCGACACGCCTCGCTCACCACAAGCGTCATTTCACCTTCATGAAGCAACTCGATATCCTGGCGAGAAAGACAATGTTTTCTCGTGCTCATAATATGCCCGTAAGGCTCAGGTGTGAACTAGAAAATCACGCACTAATGTTTCATGTATTTCTAAGTATACAATAACCACCGCATAAAGAACCTAGAATTCATCCTTACAACAGGTTCTTGTTTCATTTTAAAATACAATGTAACACGGGGCTGGAATGGCCAATCTTAGCCTAACGCACGTTTTCACTGTTAAATCTTACAGCTTATAGCATCAGCATGGGCGGCGGAAAAGATTTTGACGTGACGTGAGCACATTACAGCGGGTCCAGGCGCTATTTTCTTGTGGTAACAGCCTTCCTGATTGGCTGATTTTGAGCATTCAGGCCTGCGCAGTGTTCTTTCCCTGAACGACTCTGTATCAAATCTCGCGCATGCTTCAATTGCTGTAACCAGAGCGTTCCCCGCGAGGTGACCAGCCAGGAAGCGTTGGGTACGAGAATGTTATTATCCCACATGCCTTATACATACCTTATCTAGTGCGCATGCCTTGATGACGTCATCATATCTCTGCTGTTCGAACTCCTTGCCGAAAATGACGTTCTCCCGCACGGAGCCGTTATATACCCAGGTTGCTGGGAGGTGTAGCCGATCTTGCCCTTGACCTTGAGGGAGCCTGAACTGAGGGGCAACTCGCCAAGGATAGCCTGCAGGAGCGAGGTCTGAGGGGAGAATCAATGGTAATATATAATTTAGGCGCTGCCTCCCTTATCCCCTTATACAAGTCACAAGGATTTTATCACGTCGCAACGTTATCATTTTGGTTATCTAAACAGGGGCGGATTTAGACTATTACAAGTGTTACAAATGCTACAGTCAGATTTCAGGGAGATTTTATATTGGTTTTGTCATTGTCATAAATCACTACTGCGCTACAGTCAGATTCCCCCTAAATCTGCCCCTGCTAAAGACTGGTTTCACGGTTGCCAATATACCACAGTTCATTGCGCGCCGTGTGATACTCATTCCCAGTCCCTACGCCTCCAAAACAATTTTCACAGATAAATCACCTCAAGAGACGGCAAAAAATAACATCTGGGTACGAGACTGTTGTCTGCGGAGGACGCTAGATTTACCCCTGCAAGTTTTTGTATCGACTAGTGTAAATGTGCTGCGATTTCTGTGCAATTTCGGAGTGGGAAAACCGCAGGAAATTACAAATGTTGCGAACAAGTTTGAAACCCAAAATCGTCGAACTTGCATGTTTACACTAGCATTTTTTGGGCTGCAGCGCGTGTTCGCGACAACTATTGCAAAAGCTGCCGAAGTACGTGTAAACTGGCCTTAACAATCGACCCTCTTTGAAATTTCATCCTTTTTCCTTTGATGACCATAATATTCCCACATTATAGTCTTGGGTGGGAGGAGGGTAGGGTTGCTTGTCTCCCAGAGGCCGCCGGGCAAAGACCCCGGTCCGTTGCTATGGGGTCAAACGTGTTGCGTTACTACAGCCTGGGCAACTGCATTTGATGAGGTTTTGTGCTCTTCTCTGCACTTTCCCGAGTGGTACATTGAATGCAATGGAATTGGAAAGATGTAATTCAAAGTTTTTTATTGTAGCATTTTCTCAAATAATTGTATATTAAAACTATATACAGAAGGTGATTACACATGACAGTTTAATTACAAAAACAAGAAAGTCATAATTGAAAACAGGCAAAGGTGTTATCTTGATATCACATTCTCATTTGTAAACTTTTAGGTTCAGACTTCTTCTCAGACTTCTTGACCACATTGTTTCGTGTCCGCTTGTCTGTTGTGCTCGTGGAATTCTCCTCTCCCTTATCCTCATCTGTGCTATAGTCTTGCCTTACGACACTGCGCACCTCTCTGCGCACGTCTGCCACTACGGGCCTAGTCTCACGAGTCCAACGAGTCACAAGTCCCACCCGTCATTACTCGCTTTACGAGTCCCAGAACTCGTCATACACCTTCAGAGCGTCCGCGCGGTCCTAAGGATAAGAAGCAAACTAATCTCGGTTTTACGCTCGATTCGGCCAAAACTGGATCTCAGAGTTGACTGGGTTCACGATGAGACCCTCTGGGATCGAGGTAGACAGAGAGAACAGAAACGACAGACAGACAGAAAGAGACAGATCTGACATGCAGGAAAGGAGACAGACAAACCTCGACTGATACAAACCTTGACAAGGCGCTGCCTCTCCCGCTGCAGTCTCAGACGGTCCTTCATCTCCTCCCTTGCCTGCCGCCTCTTGGCTGCTGCACTTGTCAACCTCTTCCTGGTCAACTCCTTACTGATCTCAGCCTGAGCTTTTGCTCTCTCCTCGACAGCTCGTCTCCTGTCAGCACCTGAGAACTTGTTTGCTTTGTTCTTGACATTCTCTAAATATTTCACTCTGTTTTCTATCGCTCGGCAGTACTTTGCACTGAGTAATCGTGCTCTGTTGCTGTTTCCTGCCTCAGCATCACGCCTGGCTTTGACGACCTCGGAATTCACAATGGCTTTCTCTTCTTCTTCTCAAGTTGTTTTTCCCTGAAAATATGAATGAAAAGAAGGATTTACACATCGGACAGAACGAACTGAAACAGGTATGTAAAAAACGGACACAATGGCTCATGACGCACCTGTTGAGATCTGCCTGTGCTTGCTTAGCAAGTAACATTTCTTTAGTCAACGTTGGCGCCGCTTCAAGCTTAGCCAGTCGTCTCGGCAATCTGGGTTTCCCAGTCTCGTCCATGCCGTTACCATCTAGTGCAACATTGAAGGCAGCCGCGTGACACTTGGCGACGAATGAACTTATCTCAGGATACGCACTGAATAGCTCTGTCATGGATTTCTTGTTCTCAGGTCCCTGTGCGTTGATCAGGCTCTTGGCGGTTCTCAGTAGCTCACTCTCCTGCTCCGTCAGAGGGTCCGCCGATGGTACCACTTTGTTTGGATTCCAACACTTGGACATATATGACCCACACATTGCGAAAATACCGAACCTGGGCTTTGCAATAAAATTGCACGTCTGCGCTATGGAAATTCTCGAAATTGATTTCTTGAAGGAATGTGACGAAATAAACATGTTTATGACGTTCAAGCTGACGATGCCTGTGTGTTCAACAGCGCGCGCTGACAAAAAAGCGCGCAGAGTGTTTAATTTACAACTAAAAAAGTAAATAACGAAAAACTGCGCCGGTCTCTCACCTTTCCTGATCCTACTTCCCCTATGATGGCCAGCATACGTCCCTAAAATGTAATACAACTCAATTGAATGATGATTCTATCAAACGGGATGATTCTTCAATTCGTCTTATGGAAATATGCAAATGAGCTTGCAAATGAACTGACCGCGTGTTGAATGTTATTAGGTATTTCCCTTGCTAAAAGCGTTGATTAAATAAATTATTTATTTACTCATAAACAGGGTATCATTTAACGAAAGAGAGTAAATAATTGTAAATTGTTATTTAACGTACCTGAGAAACGGCAAAACTGAGATTGTTGATTGTTGGCTTTGCAAGGCCCTGGAAAAAGTGACAAAACAAAGAGTTTAAAACGCCCTTATTCTATCGTTACTTCATTTTTTTTAGGCAAGTGCTCTGGGACGAGACTACTTAATAGGAAGACACTAAACTGACACATCACGTGATGTGAATCTACCTCAGTCCAGGATGCCGAGATTCCATTCGCCACCAGACTACACTCCTCCTCCTTGGGCCGCTCGTCCGACAGCTCGAGCCCTTTACAGATTGGACACAACTCTTCTAATAACAACACAGCCTGGTGTGTGAAGGAGAAATATTTATCAGCATAATTTGAGTTTTCTCACACTGGCTTCGGAAACCGGCCAACATTTCTTCTGGATTGGCGCTTCAAATATAATCCCACATACCTGTATTCTGTTGAGCGCCACTCTCAAATCATTCAAGGAAGACATGGCGACCGGGAATGAGAGAGTCATGACCACGCGAATGGAGTTGAACAGAGACACGCACGTGAACACGGTACTCGAATACAGCACATTTCCCGTCAGAGAGTAAGTCATGAACGCCAGGAAGCATATGAGGGAGGGGCTACTGAAGAAGAGCGCGTTAAAGATGGATTTCCCGATGGACAGACGCTTGAACCAAACCAGTTCCTCGCTGTAGAGTGGAAGAGAGACTTAATGCCAAATATTACATGAGGCAATGGCTGATTACATTTTATTTCCGCACTGGGAGGTCGAGGACCCCAGAAAATCCCAGGGGGAGGGGTATATCTAAGCCCTGGAATTACAATGGGAGGGGGTCTATCAGAGCTCTGGAAATTCCAAGGGGTAGGGGTTGAGGACCCACGGAAATCCTGGAAATTCGAGGGGGCAGCGGTCTGTCTAAGCTGTGGAAAAGGGGGGTATTTAGGCAACCTGGAAATTCCAAGGGAGGGAGTGATGAAATTTCAGGGGAGGGGGTCTCCAAATGGTAGGAAAATGGTGGGAAAAAATGTGATCAGCCAATCTTTCTTGCAACTCGCAATATCCATTGCGCCGCTAGTTCATGCGGAAATCATGCGCGTGTAACGTTGAAACTACCAAGGACGAAAGAGGGGAAAAACATGAACGCACGTTTAAAAAATTCGAGATCGAGACGATGAAAGATTGCTTCTTACATTCTCTGTAATTTGCGTATTCGTATTTGACAGCTCTCAAAAAATCCAAGATTATTTAAGCCCACTGCACTTTGTAAGGGGTAAATTTGCTGTGGTTAGTAGAGGTTAGAAGAGGTTAGAACATCCCATGTATATTTTTAGATTGAGTCTCCCCTCGGGCAATATAGACAGTGTGCATTCATACGTACTTTCTCACTCCCCCGACGAATAACTTGAACACAGGCTCGAACGCGTACATCTTGATGACACGAATCCCTGTGATCGATTCTCTCATCATCCGCACTCGATGATCAATGACTTGTGAGGCTTGGTGTCTGTGGAGATGCATAAATGCACGAGGAGTGAAATTGGCTGAGACCAACCCTCCTCTGCATGGCATCTGGTTAGTGAACCAATTTTGATACATTAAAATTCTAAGATGCCGATGCGATTTCTTTTGTTAGTATTCCCATAAGCCTCGCCGTCCCAAGTAAGAATTGAAATATACCGAGCTCTTTTCCACATCTAGGTTGGGTTGTAATTAACTTTCGGCGCCGCCTACCGAATCCTTCACACAACCTCTTGCGCTCCGACCGGAAGTCTGTCGTGCGCCACTTCTGCGTGACGTGTCCCAGTTGCGCCCCCAACTACTTTCCGTATGTTTGAGTGCGCACTTTTGCACACACAAACCAACGTCTGTTTCTACTTCACTTCTACATGCTGGATAGGAAATTTGTCACAGCTAGTTTGTCTGTCTCATACCCGTGCGTGACGCGGGTTACCTCTGCTGCTAGTGCCAGGCTCTTGGTGGCCAAAACAAAGATGGCGACCGACACGACGTTTCTCTCCAAAATATGCACGTTTTGACGAACATTTCGGCAATTTAGAGTAAGAAATAAACTAGGAAAATGTCTGGAATTCCAAATATGGTAAGTACAAACTTCCATATAATGAAATTTTAGAGAACGACACATGTCAACGGAAACTATTCTTGATATGAAAAGGTTCATGGCCTTTGTCTTGGCTGCCACCATGGCTGGTGTCCAAGACGTAGTACAGTACAGTCAGGGCCTGTCAGACCTGACACAAGCCATGATATATTCGTTTTCCTAATTCTTGACAAGTATAACTAAAGAAACAAGTGCAAATATACCTTTCTCCTCTTTGTAAATGCCCCCCCCCCCCCCTCTCTCTCTTTCTTACCTCAGGTTCATAATAAAATTACTCATTTTAATCTGCATGGGGACCAGAAGGAACAAGAGGCCCATTCCTGCAAGTGAGGCCACTCCTATCTCACGCCATAACAGCACTGTCACAATAACAGCCTCAACAGGACCCAAAATAATGTAATGGAGAAAGAAAAATGCCTAGAAATAAAAAGAATAAGTGGAAAATAAGAGTCCATACCGCTCTGCTCACATCAGCTTCCATGCATGGCTATTAAAAAATAAATTTCCAGAGGTTTGGAGTTGTGTGGACTCTGGAAATTTGTTAATTATACTGCCTCTGGTGGTATATACCACGAAATAACCCTCATGTTTAAGCAATCACTATATTTTTCACACAAAACTTGGTGTTTGGGGGTTGAGAGGGGGGAGGGGGGCTTGGGGTCCTTAAGAAAATTCCCTCTGTGCTGGGGATATGGATTATTTCTAGAATTACACAATGATTAGAAATTGAGTACCAGCTAATTGAGAATTACTTACAGTATCTACTTGGTTGCATCTGAAGCCACCAGATTGGCAATGTTTAGATTTGGGATACTGGAAAATGCAGTTGGGCTTAATTTTAAAATCTGAAAAAGATACAAAACACCCAATCATAAATTAGCTTTTAGTACACACCACAGGTTGTAACCTTATGAGAGCAAACCCTGGTTAGACAAGGACACATGTAGCATACATGTTTCCTTTATGACATCTGTTGCATGCACATCAAATTTTGTAGCCCTGACGCAAGAAACGTTTCTTCCCTAGACTAGAAAGATTTTGTACACATGCAATGTTTCCTAGTTTAGCTACGTACTCTGGTAAACATGCAGAACATAAAATAATGCTATGCACTACAATACATCATTACATGTGTCCTAGTTAAATCATAGCTTTATAAGTATGTTACAGCAGGCTCAAACAAGAAAGCACCAATAATGAAATTCCATGACCTTTCAATGTCTTTTTCACTACAATAACAAATCAAGGACTCAAATAATGGAAAACATAACATGGAAGTATGATATATTTACATATCAAGACATTTGAAATTGTTTAAGTCAAGAATCTGATAATTTTAAATGTCAATGTTGAATTCCAATAGTTGTACATGACCTTACACATATTTTTTTGAAATTCCAGAATGTATCCAGGCCTGGAATGTATTTTTCAGAATTCCATGACTTGCCAGGACCGTATGAACCCTGTGTTAATCATCCACTCACCTTGCTATATAACAGAGATATACAGCCCTCCTTGGCCTTCAATCCAGTCAATTTACGCAAGTAGTAGTAAGGTGTATTAAACAGCAGTGCTGCTATACTGCACAAGCTGACCCCAAGGGCGTACATATAGGCTTCCTTCTCTGTCACCTTATTGCCTGAGAAATACTTGATCAGTCTCTTCAATAGAAGAGGTTGGGCTATTGCTAAGCCATCCTGTGAAAAAGCAATGTTTGATCAGTTATGGGAGTGTGTAGAAACTAGAGAGGGTTTAACAGGGATTACAGAGGGGGCAGGGTGCAGGGGGAGGGGAAAGAAGGAGTACAACCCTGTATCATGTTTCTCAGAAACATTTATGCATTTCTCAAGTGTAGCCCCACCACTCTTGAGAGCATGTGCTCCAAGTGTGCAATTCCAGAAATTGTCCATACCCTCACCACAGAGGGAGTTGCCTCAACATCTTCACCATCCCCACCCCCATCCCCTCGACTTTCAAAAAGACACTAAATTTTGCATAGGACAGAGGAGGTGCATTGACTTCCCCACCCCCCTGGATTACACATTCCCCCCCCCCCCCCCCCCAAAAAAAAAAAAAAACATATTCCACAGCAGAGGGTCATGAGGGGGATGGACTTCTTCTGGAATCACACAAAGTTAAGTTTAAACTCACCACAATAATCCAAAAATAAGCATCAGCCAATATCTAAAGCCATATGTTCTTGCCACTGCACGGAGAAGGTATGGTTCTTTCCTTTATCTCTTTTCTGAGCCAACTCCTCATTCCAATTCCTATGAAAAATAACTCGATGATAAAATACCTTGCTATGAAATAAACTAAGATTATATAACGTATGGTTCCAGAAAATATCCATCCCCCTCCCCTCCCCCACAGAAGGGATTGGAAATTCCAGAGGGGTGGGGGTCAATTTACCTGATTTTTGCCATACAAATACTACTGTATTTTCCTTTGGAAATTACAGAGGGGTGGGGGATGTCACTTTTCACCACCCTTCCGTGGGGGGGTGGATATTTTCTGGAACCACACAATATAATTTTGTTGGACATTGCAGGGTATTTTGCAGAGTAAATTGGAGGATTTAGTGGACTAAAATCCTGGGGGGGATGTTGATGTTCCTTTTCAATATTTATGCCTGCAAACAAAGACTTGGACCAATGACCTCCTTAGGAATTAGCACTGGCAATAAACTGAAAATGATATAATATATGATTTCATTCTTAGAAAATGTTTGGAGCCATATCCCCCCCCCCCCCCCTCCTCCATCTCTGAAGTCCTTGAACTCACTTCTCCAATTCATGGGTAGACTCTTCTATTCCTAGCCCAGTCAGTGATATAAGCTCATCAAGGTCCTTGACCTGTAAGGGATTCTTGAACCCTCGACAAAGAAGGTCATTTAGCCACCTACAAGAGAATAAAATGAATTTAAAAACATCTTTCAAAGCTGCAGGAAAAAAAAAAACAATGTAGCTTGTCCACTCACCAAAATGTTAAATACTTTGAAATACAGAATGCTTTCTCTCTTGCTGTCTTCTTATGTAGGCCATGAGTAGTAAGTGGATCATTCTCATCCAGAGGGTTAGCCATGATACCCTTTTAAAGGAATTATGCAAATGCAAGCATTGCAACTCTATCCTAAGAAAAGAGATTGAATAATCAGCTGGGTAGATTCCCCATACTTCCTATAGAATCCTATTGCTAGGTTTTTCACCAAAGGGTTAAACAGCATGTTCAAAATAAAATTATGATAGATTATAAGATATACAGAGCTGGAAATAAATCTAATTTCTATAAAATTGCTTTGCAGTGCGTGCGAAAATGTAATGAGTAATATGTTCACTGTTTGGACGATGCCATGACTAGCAGTCTCCAGCTCCACAAAAATTTATTGGAATATACATGTAAGGGCAGTAAGCAAGAAAACAAAATGCACATTGTATATATAACTAACATCAAGAACTTTCAATTGCACCTGCAACCTATAACCTA
This sequence comes from Scolanthus callimorphus, assembly GCA_033964015.1. NCBI lineage: Eukaryota > Metazoa > Cnidaria > Anthozoa > Actiniaria > Edwardsiidae > Scolanthus > Scolanthus callimorphus. The sequence goes on from CM066915.1 coordinate 22,844,262, forward strand.
CAGCTGTTTACAATTATATTCTGTCTCTGCCAGATAAATTTTATTTGACATTACCTCTATCATATTTTGTGGGAAATCAAATGGGTAGTACATTTTTGAAGAATGGGTTTTGAATATTAGTTTTCAAAGGATTTACTTGAAATAACTCGGTATAATACATTAATGGGTCACCTTTATAAAAAAAAAATGGAAATGAATGTCATGTGACAATTTCAGATTCAGCTGCAATTAAAACAATCAAGTGAGCAGGTATAAGTTTCCCACAATGCCAACTCTCCCAGTTTTACCAGAAGACTCAAGATATTTCACCACATCTCCCGGGAAAATTTTCGATATAATCTTTTCTGTATTTCCCCCGGTTTCTCGCATAAGCCCCTTTGTATATTTCGCCTGAGATCTCATGGTCTCTCTCCTGATTTTTCAAGTCTAAGGGAAGTGTTGGGAGACACCACTGCACTGGTTATTTTGGTTCTATGTCGATGAACAAAGCACTTGAATTCGTTGAATTTCAAGCCATCTAGTGTATTAAGCTTGTTATTAATTAAGTGATATAACTTATTGACAACAGAAATTACTAATGCACTGATGACTAAAAACTCAACGCATATTCGAATTGTGCCAAAGTTACGTGGAAAACGTTTATATGCCTAGTAGTACATTTTGATGGGAGAAACTTTTAGCACCGAGAGCAAATTCTACGTGGATATCAATAAATTTCTAATCACACAAATAATGCATGATCTATGCAAGGAGGTTTTAACTTAAGTTATGTTTACATAAAATCTCCTTGGTCCAATGTGTAAAACATCTTGTAATCGACTGTTACTGTCATTGTTTGCGACGAAACAATCGGGCTATCCTTCCCAACTTAAAACCGTTTAAAAGTAGTTAGATCCAGCTATAATCGAAAATACTTACCTGCCAGCCTAATATCGTGAAACAGATTGAATCAAAGGGCATAAAAGTGAACGTAGACTTCGTCTGGAACAAACAACAACACGCGGGGCCGGGGCTCCTGCGAGAGCATCGCAGCCAGGCCTCCTGCTCAAAACACAGGTATCTCGCTAGTCTAGTCTAGTCAGGCGACTTTCGTTTAATGTTAAAAGACTGACAGAAAGAAAACTCTGCTAGTAGGGTACAGTGTGAGTAACTAATAACGAAGCAATGTATATATTGCGTTTGATCTGTCCCGAACGAGCTGTGGCAAATTTAAGGGCCTACGTAACTTACATGTATTACATGTAAGCTACGGATAAACTAGGACACGTAGCGCGCACCATTTGTGTCCTGCATGTTTCCCCGAGTGGCTAAACTAGGAACATTTGTCGCGCGTGCAACATGTTTCTCGCGTGGCTAAACTGGGAAACATAAGGAAACATGTTTCCATGTGTCCTAGTTTAGCCAGGTGTATAGTATACGATAGCGCACTGACCACGTGCGGCTTTTGCAGCACTGGGACCGCTCAAAGTCATTCCCAGTAAAGAAGTATATGGTAATGACTTATATTTTACTCGTCAGTACGCAAGGACAATACCAAAGTCCGGGGTGGGGGGGGGGGGCGTTATCACGAGTACCTACATATCACTCTGAGGAGAAGCTAATCTCGTACCCAGAGCACGTGCACTCTTTGAGCCAGAGGCGCTGGCCCGTAAAAGATACGCGAGCTCTGGGGACGAGATGAGCATGCGCAACGGAAAACGAAAAAAAAAAAAATCCATCTCGTGAGCATCTCGTGTCATTATGATAAACATGTCAAACGGTAACCGTGAGAAAGATTTTGCATTATCGTTAGATGGAGCCAGTTTAATAAACAGCAACGTGTCCCACATGGATAGGCGGCGGACCGGGGGAGGGCGGAGGAGGGCAGGGGATGCTCGAGTCCCGCCACTTTTCGTCAAATGTTCGTACATTTAGTGTATTTTGTGTTTCATCCTTACCAATGAGCTCCCAACTTGATATGGTCCCGCGCCACCTACGACATGGCCCTCTCATACTTTCATCAGCTATAAATACGTTGGCACTGGGGCGTCCTTATATGGTCTTTGGCCGGGCGTCCTGGCCTCTCACCCATAGGTATCTAGCTATACCAGGATAGCGACTGTCAGGGCCGTTACGCATCGTCTGAAGTCGCTGAACAAGCGCAATCGTGGAACCATGGCAAGAGGGCTCCAGCTCCCCTCCCCATACTTGGGCCGTACCTGTCACACTGATTGCTCAGGATAATAATAATAATAATAATAATCACTTTATTAAAGTCTCAATCTTCTAGCTCGGCACAAGTGCTTCGCTAATCGGGGAGACTATCTACAAGTTTAACAAATATCTAGTAATTAAGTATCTAGGTAAAAATATTTAAAATTATGAGTATGTACTATCTGATTAGAGAATATCTAGTTAATATATATCTAATTAAGAAGTATCTAGCTAAAAATATCTTTAAAATTATGTACAATTCAGAATAAAATAAATAAATAAGTAAATAGCAAATATTATCAAAATTTGTCACTTAGCGTTCAGTTCGAATATATAAAAAGTTACTGGAAGAAATGTATTCATCCCGAATAACTACGAATTACATAAGGGGCAGTCTCGACAATCTTGTGTAATGGATACTAAGTTCTGTGATACTATCGCCCTTTTGAAGCTGCTTAGGGTTGACAATGATCTTGTTTTGTAACTAAGCTTTGACCATAATAGTGGACCAAAATGTCGCAGCGAGTGCTTTCCATATGTTGTTGTTGTGTGTCGCTGCATCCTAAAGTCCGCATTTCTTAGATTATAGTTAGTAGGGCTAGTGTTAAAAAGTTCTAAGACTGTTGTTGGTAGCATCCCATGCTTGATCTTGTACATAAATATGGCGATGTTTTGTAGTCTCTTGTTTTCTAGGGTAGTCAATTTAGCCCGCATGAGAAGATCCTCGTATGGTGCGCTCCGGTTATTGAATACCACCCGCAGTCCTCTTTCATTAATACGTTCCAGCTTCCTCTTATCACTAGCTTTGCAAAAGTGCCATACTAGGCTACAGTAGTTGAAGTGTGGAAGAACTGCTGTTTTGTAGATCATAAGCTTGGCCGTAGTTGGTATGAGGTTCCTTAGTCTTGATAACACGCCTATTCTACGGCTGGTTTTAACACAGACGTCCTTGATATGGTTCGAGAAACCCATATCTTCGTCTAGTGTCACTCCTAGAAGTTTGATTTCCTTTGATAGTTTTAGTGGTTGGTCGTCTATGCATATTTCCGATATTGATCTTGTGTCGTTGGACCTTGATATTAACATTGCTTGGTATTTGGACAGGTTCCCAGAGAGTTGGTTATCTTTGTACCATTTGGCTATTGTCTTTCCGTCTACTTCTAGGCCTTCGATGACGTTGGTGATGCTATGATCAGAAAGGTATAATTGATGGTCATCCGCGTAGGCGCTGAGTTGAGAACTAGTACTTTCATAGAAAACGTCGTTCTGAAAGAAGTTCCATAATACCGGTCCCAACGATGATCCCTGTGGACATCCACGGTCGACGGACGCCCAGTCACTCGAGGTGTTGCCTAGTCTGACTCTGTTCCTCCTGTTCTCAAAGTATGACTCTAGTAGGGTAACGGAGTCTCCGGTAAGACCGTATGCTTGTAACTTTGCGAGTAGCAGCGCTGGGTCCACTGAGTCAAAGGCCTTACTCATGTCGGTGGACAATACTCCTACAGTTTTGTTGTTGTCCAAGGCTCTCTTCCAGTCCTCTACTAGCCGTACCAATGTCGTTTCGCAGCTATAGCGTTTTCTGTATGCGGAGATGAAGTGGTCGAAGACAGTGTTTGAGAGCTCACCCAGCTGTTGTTCTACTAGGTGTTCAAACACTTTGTCTACCGTTATAGCACTGTGACTGGTCTATAATTTGACTTTACAAGTCGATCGTCTTTTTTGAAGACAGGGGTCCACTCGCCAAACTTCCACTCTTCCGGCCACTTGCCCTCTCTGATTACCCTATTGTATAACGATGTCAAGGGTGTTGCTACTTCATTTGCTACCAACTTTAGTACCCCTGGTGAAATGAGATCGTGTCCTGTAGCTTTGTGTGGATTCAGATGTTCTAAAGCTGTGAGTACGTCCGAGCGTAGCACCTCCTTAAAGCTGAATTCATTGTTCGACCATCTACATTTGATCTTTGCTACACTAGGGTGGTGCGCCGCTGGGCTTGTGAAAGGTGACAATCCTAAGTTCTCTGTGATTTTGGCGAAGTAGTTGACGAACAGTTCAGAGATTTGCTTTTGATCTTGTACTATGCTGTTCCCCTCTTTTAGAGAGATCACTGTGTCGCTGTTTTTATCTTTCAGGAAGGGTGTGAAAGTTTTAAAGAAGGAGCGCGGATTAGCTTTAAGATCGTCTGATTTCTCCTTCCAGTATTGCTTAATGGCGTTTCGCCTGAGACGCGTGGCTATGTTTCGCCATTCCTTTCTTAGCTGGTCACTTTCCTCCGTTTGTAGTTTCTTATGACGTTTTTCATATTTCCTCTTTTTCCGAATAGCCTCCTTCCATTCCCTTGTGATGTATGGAGCGTCCTTTTCTCTCATCCTCATTTTCTTTACAGGCATGTGTTTATCCAACATCTGAGTCATTGCCCTGTGCCACTGACTGTATTGTTCCTGTGCAGTATTGAATTCAGTATGTTCCAACTTCCTCATGGCGTCTGAGACATCCGCCCTGAACGTTTCCTTGTCTGTACTCTTAGTGCTCCGAAAGGAGACTACTTTTGCAGGATGGCGTTTGACTCTGGTTTTTAGGAAAGCATATGTCAATTGATGATCGCTTAGACCAAACTCAAACACGCCGGCCTTATCGAATTCGTCTGGTCTATTTGTGAGTACTACGTCAAGAAGGGCCTCTTTTCTTGTTGGTTCTTTTATTAGACATTCTAGCTGGAATATGTCCTCTAGATCTATAAGCACCTTTCCATCGATAGATTGTGGCTTCAGTCTGTCTAGGTTTAGATCGCCTAAGGTCGTGACAGACTGCCTAAGAGACAAAGCCCAGGAATGGAGGCTGTTCAGTTCGTCTTCAACCGCACGTAAGTAGCTAGCGCTTTCCCTTCTGGGCGGTCTATAGATGCACAGAACAATGCTGTTCCTATCACCGAACTTCACGTCTAGAGCGATTACCTCCATAGTTTTATAGGTTTGGGGAAGCTTAAGACGACTTACTGCAATGCCGAACTTCACGTAAACTAGGATGCCACCACCCCCTTTTTTCCTATCGTTCCTGTAGAGCCGGTAGTTACTCATTCGCAACTGGCTATCCGTGTACGTAGAGTCTATTTTGGTCTCAGTGAGTATCAAGACGCTTGCTTTCATCTTGTTTTGATAGTTTTGAGCTCATCGATTTTATTCTGTAGGCTGTTGATGTTTTGATGAACCAGTAATTCCTGACTGTGATGTAATTGCCTAAGATGCGACATGTCATCTAGGGGGTCATTTATCGAGGTGTTGCTGTCATTCTCGGTCACATTGTCCTCGTTCAATGTAGTTTCACATTCGTCAATACGCGGCATTTCTTCAAAGAGACACTTAGTACAGATCCATTCCTTAGGAATAGATGATAATACCCGATTTGGATGTATTATGTGAGCGCACTTCACGTGAGTTAGTGCTAGACACACTATACAAATACAGCGTCTGTGATTTCTCGCTACTGTTTTTTCACACTGGGTACATTTCGAGGTTTTCGGCTTGCTTCTGTTGGTACTACGACTATCCTGTTTTAGAGTTGGCCCTGGGTTCACGGAAATATCTCCTCCCTGAAGCAGAATTTGCCGCGCTGCGCTGGAATTCGGGTAACCGAAGATAACTTTTTGCTTTCTTGGGTTTCCTGTGTCTGAAGCTACTCTTACGGGTATCCTGTGGAAAAGTCATAGGACTCGGGTGTCTTTGACCGAGTAGAGAGGACCAATCACCTTCAGTGCTGGAATTGCCGTTTTTTGAAGACTGGGGTACATTTAGCCCAGGATCTTTCAAGGAGGACGTATTAAGCTCCGACAAAATATAGCTCTGTAAATAATTCGCTTCACTGACTTGGGGTACCACTCCATTGTTCCTAGGTGGCGGACTGAATAGAGGTCTTTGTACTCGTATGCAAATCCAGCTACGTCCGCCAAGACTGAACTCTTGATATTGAAAATCAAATACTGTCTTCTTCAGGTTCCCACTTCTCCATATGTCGAACTTTTCCCCGTTGCAGCCACCCTTGATATAGTGGTCACTGTGAACTTTAGTTCCGTCCGAATATTCGTCGTAAAGCACAATTAGGATAAACAACACTATGCGTGTCCAGGAAGCGAGAGTGAACCACATTGCGTCTCGGCCAAGAATCCAGTCGAACCCGTACCCAATTTCTGGTTTCTGTTCTCTGCTTACAATACAACGTATAGTTTCAGCTTCCAGTTTCCAGTTTTTGGTTTCGGGGCTCGTTTAGATTCTGTAGTTAGCAAATAAAGTTGAAATGGACGGAGTGCTAAAATGCCGTGGCGTCCCGTCTCAAGAGCTGCCTACGAAACTGAAATGCGTGTCCAGGAAGCCTGGACCGGCAGTGAGAAGCTGCGCGTACGTAGTACGTTTTGCCGCGGTGTCTGCTACCACTACCTCTCCCGCGAGTTGACGTGAACGTCCATAAGAGGGACGCAAAAGGAGGGCCGAATTCGATGAGGTCTGTAAGTACTACCAAAGATGCTGGTCTGATCATAAGTTGGGGATTGCTGGGTGGCATGCAGGTCTGAACAAGCGCACCCGTCCCATACTTGGGCCGTACCCAGTGATTGCTCAGGAGGGAGGGCGGGAGCCGGATGCAGGGATGCAGGTGGTAAGTTGATCGAGTAGGGTCGACCCCCGGCCTACGTGGTGACTATGGTATTACTACCGTTCCGGTCGCCATACGACGCTTCAGCTCTGTCCGGAAGTATGGTCCTGTTTTGTTTTTGTCTTGAAATACGTAAAATGTTGAATTAGCATTGGAGCGGCGGGCGCATTTTATTATTATTCAATATTGTTTCAAAAACTGCTGAGGTAAAATCTGTCTTGTGACTTTGCATTACAGTTCTGTAGTGGAATATTGCTAGAGAAAAACCTTTGTAGTTAAAGTCGATCAAGGCTTTTTAAGCAGAGGGAACGCCAGAAACGGCACATTTTTCTCCCCGAAATCTTATCCCAGCAGAACATTTAGCATATCAAGAAAATTTCGCCAAAAGCTGTCGTTTTGCCGACGTTGCAAAACTTCCTTATTAGGAAATTCCCCCTTACCTTATTTGGAAGGTCTGTAAGTACTTTTCCTCATATCATAGCGAAAAAAGCAGGGAAATTTACCAAACCTTGCAGATACTCGAGAAACATCAATCTCTTGGTCGCCATTTTGTTTTTACCCCCCGCCGAGGGGCCTGTGACACGTTTTGAACACCACAGGCAACCCGCGCGGATTTGCCATAAAAACGACAGCACTTTCTTGATATGGTTACTCCGCATCAACCTCCGTCAAAACGTTTCTCCTGCAGGCGGAAAGGTCCCCCATATATCTCCCGGACTAGCTCACCGGAAGAGTAAGAGAATGGGCGAGTTTTTAGGCGCGGGGCCTGGGATGTGTTCGCCGAGTCGATTGCGCATGCTTGACGATCAAGAACTGAAATCCCGATGAAGATTTCTCTACGGCCTGGAAAATGACTGGAAATAAGACGTAGCAAAGGGCTAAAACACGCCAAAATATGGCATCAGTCAAGGTAGCAGTGCGAGTGAGACCCATCAATAAGAGGTACGTGAAAAACCAAGCGAATTTCATTGTACGCGAGCGGCATCGAACGCGAATTTCCTAATGAGCTTCTATGGTTCCATTGCAGGGAGAGAGACATGAAAGCGAATGTTTGCATTCATATGGAGGATAAGAAAACAGTGATCACGAATTTCCACGTAAGTTCCTTACCAAGAGAATTTAAAGTTGCAAAAGTGTGGCTCCGGATGCAGTTATTGAATGAGCTTCCCTCTCTTTTCTAAGGCTCCTGGCGGCGGAGAAGACAAGAAAGACTTCACGTTCGATCACTCGTACTGGTCTGCCGATAGTTCAGATAAACATTTTGCCTCCCAAGAACAGGTACGCTATCCCATTTAACCTTTCTAGGGTTTCATAAGGCTTTTTATTGGCGGTCATATGTGAGGATTGTCGTTTTAGGGTTGAGCATTGGATCAAGAAGCACTGCGTGTTAAAATCCTTTTAAAGTTCCTCCCTCGCAATCTCTAGACGTAAGCGAGAGGGAAAACGAATATTTATTTGACATTTTTTCAGAAATATAACTGATCAAAAGGTTAACAATCCTTAAATCAAGAACAGTAATTCGGCTTTCGTTTCTAGGGGAATTAAGACAATACGCTAAATTCTAGCGGCTTGGATAGAGTTTCGCATTTATAGAGTGGGAATATTTGCAGCTTGGTTGAATTTCTAATGGGAGCCGGATGCTCAAACTTGGATATCGTAAACAGAAATATACTTAAAGCAAAATATTCGCGATGGAAACATCTAATAGCCATTCTTTGGTGGTTTCTGAAGGCGAGCTCATAGAATGAGAAAATTTGAAATGAATTTAAAAACATTAGGAAAATCAATATACGAGCACTACTTTTACATAACAAGTGCATAGAGAAATATTAGTAATTTTGTCTCTGTTACCGACGTCTTTCTCCTTTTATGTACTCGTCTAAAAATAGATATTATATGTAAGAAATAGATGCAAGCAAAATCCTGTGTTGCCTGTAGGAACTGTCTTTTCAGTGTGGTTTTAAGTCTCCTTCCACATTTCATAATTTTGTTTTCATTTTTCAATTTTCCCCTGACGCGAAAAAGACCCAGTGCTGTGGCATGAATATTTGATGCGCTCAATCAGGCACTGGATTTTACTAAATCAAAAAATTACACATTGTACTCTGTGAAAACATTACCGGGTTAAAGAACTGATTGTTTTAGGGCTTTGCAAAAGCAGATCTATTTTACAGTCAAATTGAATTATATTATGCAGTCTCCGTTTTGAAGAAAGCCATCTTAAAATATGATTGAACTGCCCACCATTTTATCATTGGAGGAATCTTGAATTTCATGCACACAGATTAATTTTCAGGTTTCTTACAGAATTCCTCCATAGTAGATTTATTTAAAGAGTAAAAGAGAATTAGACATGGTGGGAAAATGATTTTTTCCTGAGACCCCCATATGCCAAATTAAATCTATAATTTCTGACTGATATCTGATTTCCTAAATTTGATTTCGGTGCTATATGTTGTAGTTGTTATTGATCCCTCAAGCAATAAACCATTTCATTTAAAGATTTAGGGTCATCATTTTGTAGAATTAATCAGTAAAGATGTACGTTATTTAAGAGATGTTTTTGTTGCTGAGAGCCTTTTTAACTTTTTTTAACTTGTATAATAATTAACAAAAAATCAAGCTGCCAATAGCACTAGTTGTGCCCTTGTTTTTACATTCTCCATTTGCCTCTTTTTTCATAATTCAATTTATTTGGTTTTGTCTTTGTCTTTAAAGCATCCATGCTATCCAATTTACTTATAGCCCTGAAAATGTAGTATACTATAAACCTGAAACTAAGATAATATCTTATTATATTATATAATATATTATCAGGATTGTTTTGTCTTGAAGTCTAATCTTACTTTGAAATTGCAAAAAAAGATGATTATAATTGTCTTGGCAGTTTTTGGATTTTTGATTTGTTTGACATCTTCCTTATATTATAGACTGAAAAATAAGTCACATCCAAATAATATTTGTTTAAAGTATATACTCTAATCTGCATACCACAGCAGGGGTTATTGTGTACATTGTGGTTTTGTATTTAGCCATGTTACTAATAATTTTCTCAAAAATTAGTCTTTGATTGGTCAGAATATTTAAACACCCCTTAAAACCTAGCAAAACCGAATTATAAGGCCATTAATGTAGTTTATAATCAATCTTAATTTCAGGTCAAAAGTGATTCATAATTATATTGTTTTGTGAATTTTGAGTGCTATTTGGAAGTTGAAAAGAAAATGTTTATGTTTAATGCTTTCTTCAGTTTAGCAGTCATTAATCATGTTAATCTGCAATACGTTCTTCCACTGACAATAGTTCTTAGATACTACTCTTCCCAGTAGACCATTACATCACTTTTTTTGTACCACGTGATGAGTTGCTTATGTACCACGTGATCAATGTTTGTGGGCGTAAACTTTGAGAGTTCATTGTATTTCTGCATTCCAGCGAAGTCTATGCCCAAAATGGTTGATCACGTGGTACATAAGCAACCCATCACGTGGTACAAAAAATTGATCACATGATCAATTTTAGACTGCCGCTGGTGGGCAGAAAAATCGAGAGGTGTAACGGTCTACTGGGAAGAGTAGTATCCCACTGTAAATAGTGGCCACAGTTATGTGTAGCATGGAAAGCTTAAGTAAACTCCCTATTTTTGATGCCTCTGGAGAACTTAAGGCTGAAGATGATTTATCAATTAATGAATAGCAGTTTTGAAAATGCTACCCCCTGCAGTGTTCAACTCAGTCTTGGGGAAGTAACCATCACTGACAGGGTTTTACCCTTTCCATATAATGAAGGTACATAAAGGGCTACTCGGTCCTGCTAGAAAATAAACATGTATAAATCCAACACCAGAAAAGAACCAGTCACATTGTCCTTTAGTTTTAGAATAAACATTGCATATATTTGAATATCTAATCAGGGTAGACATAGATAACATGATATTATTTCAGTCGTGACAATTATTTGAAATTCCTTAAACTTTCAAACAAAAAAGAAATGGAAACTAAATGTTATCTTTGAAGTAAAAGTGTATAATATTATGTTATGGGTTTCCTGTGTTGCAAAAATGGCAGTAAAAGTATTCAAATGGCCAGACTGGAAGGAACACTCAAGTAAGGCTCATGCGGGGGATTCTTTTGTTTCGCCTTTCCAAGTGCGCTGAGCTGGAAATAGTGAAACAAAGAATCACCCACACTATCCCCTGTGAGGTAACAAGCTGGAGAGCTCTGGGTTCAAGAATGGTCCAGTACCCAAAATTTCAAAATTTTCTTATGGGGGGCATGCCCCTAGTGAACTTGGTCTCACACATCTCACCACTGCCTAATATACATTAAGGCAGCAGCCATCTACTGCCTTTTAGTATAAACCAACTAATGGTCTATTACAAATCCTGCATTCTGATTGGCTGAGCTACTAATGGTCTATTAGTGATAGACCGTGTCTGGCAAAGCCACCACCTTTCTTTGCAAGAAAACTTGACTTTTTCAACATAAAATAATGGAATTCATTGCCAAAACCGACCAACTAGTTGGTTTATACTAAAACAATTAGACCTCTCGTCCTCATGTGCTATGATACCAATAGACCATTCGGCCTTCGGCCTCATGGTCTATTCATCATAGCACATTCGGCCTTGAGGTCTAATTGTTAAATAGATCTATTTATTGGCACCCCTGGATTGTTCTAGTACAGGAAATAAAATGCAAGTCCAGTCCCTCTTGTGAGGAGGGGATGGATTGTATTTCTTTCTGAGATTACACATTTTACATTATTCAGTGTTACAGTAAAATAGTAATAACCTTTGTACTTGTTTTGTCTTGATTCTAGGTATTCACTGACCTAGGCATGGATGTACTTGGTGCGGCATTTGAGGGCTACAATGCATGCATATTTGCTTATGGTCAAACTGGGGCTGGGAAATCCTACAGTATGATGGGAATGCCTGTGAGTTACAGCAGTTCATGTCAATGCTTTATGTACCTAGGGATGTCAACCCCAGGACTTCAAAAATGTGGAGACCGTCTTGAGATGGCAAGATTTCTTGAAATACAGTAAATGTATGGCAGTCATCTTGAACTTTTCCTGGGAGAGGAAGGAAAAATTCTTGAGACTCCTGGCAAACTAGGAGAGTTGACGTCCCTCTGTACCTTTATTGTCAGCTGATTTCTTGCCTTCAAATTAATCAATCAGAATGATTTTTGTTGCATCTGCAAGCATTTTAACATTAAAAAAATATATTGCAAAAATATATTATTAGGCACACTTCAGCTTTCACACAAGGTTAATTCCTTATCTCCACTCTATTGCAAAAATCTTGTTTTGTCTTGACAAACAATTGTGCGATCAGCTGGACAAGCTTGTAAAATACAACCCTCTGCAATCTGCTCTAACAGTAAACGTCATTCATTCCTTTTTCCAGGAAGCAGAGGGTCTTATTCCAAGAATCTGCCAGGTAAGTGGAATCTCCTGATGATTACTGAACAAAACAGTGTTCTCTGCAGTGTACATACTTTCATTTTTGTTGGGTCATCAATCTCAATCCTGTCTTGATGCTTTACAGGGTCTCTATTGTCGTATGAAGAAATGTGCAGATGATAAAACAGAATTTAGAACAGAAGTCAGGTTAGTAGTTTTCTCCTGCCTGCAAGACAGGTGTCTCTTCCTACTTTGCATGGATAAGTCAGATTCCCACCCAGTCACCTTAAACTATGCTAGAATCTTTATCCTCATAGCACATCTAAACTCAATACTCTTCTCCTGAGAGACAGTTTAAAAACTTTTATGACCTCACTGGTGACGTCATATCATGTGACCAAATTGTTGCACCCCCATTGACTTCTAGTTTGAAAATTTGACCGACCTGGGTTGCCAGCTGCTGTTACCATTCTGAGTTGTTAAACTTGCAATGAGGTCATTGATGATGTTTTATCACATGATCACATTACAGATCCCTTCCTCACATGCAATAGAAACTTGTTCAATCTTTTATTTAGAATTCAAATCATTTTTCATGTCATTGTACTTAGCTCTCCACTTGCCCACAAACCTTCTTTTTTTGTTCCGTACCATCATATTATTAATATAATTGTATTTAAAAATGAGTAAACCCCTAGATGAGCCAGATGTCCTCTTGGGGCAAACTCAAGAAAATATGTTTTTAAAAAACAATATCACCTTTGGCTGAGTTTACAAAAATCAGAATGAGTAACACCATGCCCCTTACTATAACTTTGTTTCCTATGCTTGGCTTATTTACAAGTTAAAAGGGTCCACACTTACCAGAGCTAACCATAAATGCTGATTCATTTGACTTTAGCTACCTCGAGATCTACAATGAGAAGGTGCGAGATCTCCTTCAGCCATCAAAAGGCAAAGACCACTTTAACTTGAAGGTCAGAGAGCATCCCAAGGAGGGACCTTACGTACAAGGTAACTAGGTGCCCTATCATCCCTTTGTGCAGATTGTATGTGTAATGATTCTTCTTTTAAGACTTGTTTATTATTCTATCCAAATGCGTTCGATAGGTAGCGCAGTAAACAGAGCTTAGTTTTTCCTTGAAAGTCCTGGGAGTATTTACAAAGCCATCCAAACCAACCGAGGGCATCTCACAACTCTTTCAACTCTAACTGAAAACCTTATGTCATTTACATAGTCATTCGCACGCTCTATCTTAACTGTAACTTGCTCGTGCACTAGAACTCTCTAGAAACATAGTAACTCTTTTACACTTCTCTACATATGCATGCTCTGTCCATGTAGTGACAGTATTGTGCTGTGCCATGTCTTAGCATTTTGATTGGTTCATCAGTCATTTCGCGAGATGTGATTGGCAGAATGTTATGAGAAGGCAAAGTTCCATGCCGCATTATGTTGGTTCTGCTTCACATGCTTTTTCACAGTAATATGAAATCTATATGAGAGTATATGGTGTGAGATGGTATGTGTGATCAAGGATAGAGATTGAAGTGATTTCTAGTGTGCCAATGGTGAATACAAACTGTACATAAGTGAGTATTTGATTGGTTGATTAGTCATTTTGCGTGATGTGATTGGCTATGTTCATGAGAAGGCAAGGTTCCATGCCGCATTATGTTGGTTCTGCTTCACATGCTTTTTCACAGTCATATGAAATCTATATGAGAGTATAATATGGTGTGAGATAACATGTGTGATCAAGGATAGAGATTGAAGTGATTTCTAGTGTGCCAATGGTGAATACAAACTGTACATTAAGTGAGTATTTGATTGGTTGATTAGTCATTTCGCGTGATGTGATTGGCTATGTTCATGAGAAGGCAAGGTTCCATGCAGCGTTATGTTGGTACTGCTTCACATGCTTTTTCACAGTCATATGAAATCTATATGAGAGTACATGGTGTGAGATAGCATGTGTGACCAAGGATAAGGATTGAAGTGATTGCTAACGTGTCAGTGGCGAATACCAACTCTACAATATAAGTACCTGATGGAATGATGTTTTTACTGCAGACTTGACAAAGCACCATGTCTCAGACTATGAGGGCATTCAGAGGTTGATGGACTCTGGCAATTCCAACAGGTGAGACATGTTGTATGCCTGTATAATCTTGGCTTTTACACTAAAGGACTGAGGGTTGTCAAACACACTGATAGTTTATGCAAAGCATTGTGTAAAACAATGGAGTGTATTAAAGAACAAGGCTAAACAATGGAGGAGAACAATGCGAAGCATAAACTTGTATTGGATTAGCATAAAAGGTTTTGAACTTAGGCAACAAAATTGCTTATAAACGACTGCCCTCCCTAGATTTTGGGGGGTTGATGTCAGGCTTTTTTGCTCGTGATTTGTTATTCTGAATTTGGAGCCCTGTTTATTGCCGTTTGAGAACTAAACACTGTCTTCTGTTGTGTTAGAACTGTTGCCTCCACAAACATGAATGATGTCAGTAGCCGATCCCATGCAATATTCACCATCAACTTCACACAGGTAATTGTAGAGACCTTGATCATTACCTTAGCATGATCTGCCATTGATGAATACACCGTGACCTAAACCGCCGAAAGGGTAGTTAATTGTGTCCAAATGTAAAGTAAGGTGTTGATCATGTGAGACCGATATGAAAGTTGTGTTGTTGGGTCAGCAGCCGGATTGAACTCATGGAGGCCTGGCTTCATTTTCAGACTAGTCTCATGTAAATGCATGCAAAGGAATATATGAGAGTGCCCACTATAAGTTCATTCCGGCCTGTGTTCATACTGGTCTCATGTAATCACTGCCTAACTCATTTCTCTTGCATCCAGGCCAAATTCTACACAGACATGCCTAGTGAAACAGGTAGCAAAATCCATCTTGTGGACCTGGCTGGAAGGTAAAGTGTTAATTTTCAGGTTAAAAATTATTCAGATAGAACTCTATATCCTTGCAACGATTTTGAATTTTTCATTAAGTCATTGTGGTTATAATTTTGCAGTGAAAGAGCCAACTCCACTGGTGCTACAGGAGACAGACTAAAAGAGGGCGCCAACATCAACAAATCTTTAGTGACTCTAGGAACAGTTATCTCCAACTTGGGTAAGTCATTCAGGGCTCATAAACATAGTTTTACGCCTTGTACCAACAATATAGTTGTAATTCATAAAAAATTTTTGATGTAACTTCAAACTTTGAAAACGGTTCATTCTGACAGAATTTCAAAAACTAATTGTTGCAATCCGTTTCCATCCACTCTGTAATAGGTCCATGAAGCCTTTACTCATGATCGCTTTGTAGTAAAAGGGCTATTTAACAAACCTAGACTAGTATTTTGGCTATCCATCAGTTATTACCATGTGCGCTAAAACTCGTAACACCGCTCCTGTTTGTTTCCTTCACAGCTGATGCAAGTGATGACGCCAAGAGAGATGCCAAGAAGAAACTCTTCATTCCATATCGTAACTCCGTCCTGACGTGGCTGCTCAAGGACAGTTTAGGCGGCAATGCTAAGACCATCATGATAGCTGGTACGTTAGAGGCATTGGCAAACATCGTTTGCACTTGCAATCTTTGTCGCGGAGTCGTGACGATTTTTCTCGCAAATACGCGTCAACTCAAAATCACTAATGTAAACTAGGTGCAACTCGGCGCGATCTCCCGCTATTTTTGTCGCGTGATGTCGCGGAGATTTCAAGATTTCCGAAATTCTTTGCAACTTGATGCGATTAGAAGAAAAGAGGGCGCAGAAATCACACCGGATTTGCATCTCGTTTACACTAGAGGGTTGGAATTGCAATTCACGAAAGAAAAATCGCTGCGACAAATGCAACAAAAATCGCAAGTGTAAATTTGTGGCAGCCCATTCGGAGAGTGGCGATTATTGAGACAAAGTGGAGGAAGGGCGGGGCAGAGGCCCTTTTTGTTTTTAATTTCCCCTTATATTTAGAAATTGTGCCACACGTTGACCCCTAAAGAGCCCCCCTCTTTATACGCTCCTGTCTAATGTTGGATTTCCTGTGATTTACCCTCTCAGCAATTTCTCCTGCTGATGTGAATTACTCAGAGACCCTCAGCACCTTAAGATATGCAAACCGAGCCAAGAACATCATCAATAAACCGACTGTGAATGAGGTACGTCATATATATATCAATACTTGAACTATTGTGTATATAGGTCGCGATGAATTTTATATATTATGTATGCAATATATATATGTAATAGACTATACATCAATATCTTGTTGAATGAGGAGAGACACAAATAAATTTATGTGACGTTTTTTTAAATTATTTTTTTCCAGGATGCCAACGTGAAGCTCATCCGAGAGCTGAGATCTGAAATCGAGAGACTGAAGACTATGTTAAAAGATAGAGGAGAGGTAATGCATGATCATCGTCAGTTACCTGTACAGCCTCTGCTCTTTTTTCTTGTCAAATAGTGGGCAGAAAGGGTTCAAATAATTAGCCACTGTCACCAAAGCTTGGTTCCCACTGTCAAAAGATCGAAAACGGATCTGCGATCGTATGGAAACTAACGTTGCTAGTTCCTAGTGCTTCGCTAGTGGTAGTAGTCTGTTAGAACAATGTCTGCTATATTGGCTACTGTGGAATCGCTTCAATAAAGGATCAGTTCCTTTGATCGCCACCATTAGAGAGTCAGACACCCGTTTACGAATCCGGCGAAAACTAAAGTCTGTTCGACCCACAGCAGTTGGGTATAGACGACTTTCCGCTGGGTTCCCTGTGGTATGCGAGAAAAGCCTAGGACGTCTGACACTACTTAACCGGTTTTATTGGCCACAAAAATGATTACTAATACCGTAATTAAATCAACAGGGAGATGCTGAGCTGTCCATTGGGGAAGCAGAGAAGAATAGTATTAATGAACAGCTGCATCAAAACGAGGCTAAGGTGGAAGAACTGACCAAGAACTGGACAAGCAAATGGCGAGAAACGCAAAAAATTATTGAGGTATGTGTATAAAAGAAACGTGAATTACATTCGCATTATAGTCACAAGTCCATTTATATGCGAGAAAGGTCGTCTGGGCAACGGGCTGAAGCATTCTGGTGACGTAGGAGATCTGCTTTGAATGAAACAATGGACGATTCCAGCTAGAGCGCACGCGCGCGCTGTATACGTCATCATAATGGAATGTTTCAGTTTGTTGCTGAAACGTCTTTTCTCGCGACCGGCGCGATAAAGTAGGACGTCTGTTTGTCATTGTATGTGGTTTTCCCACTCGGGAACGAGCGCTCCAGGCTTGATGCTTTCTTGTACTTGAGATTTCTTGTAATCATCAATATAGTGACCGCGAATGACTATCATTGTGTGTGGTTTTCCCATTCCGCAGCGAGCGCTCCCAGGCCACTAACGCAGGGACGTCAACTGAGTCTCAAGATTTTTTGCTTCGTCTCCCGGGAAATATTCAAGACGACTGTCATACATTTACTGTATTTCTCCTGGTAGAATTGTAGGAAATTTCGCCATTTAAAGGCGTCTCCAGATTTTTGAAGTCCTAGGGGTTGACGTCCATGCTAATGCTTTATTGTAATTTGTTACTTCTCGTAATCATCAATATAGTGACCGCAAATGACTCTACCATTGTATGTGGTTTTCCACTCAGGAACGAGCGCTTGGTTTCCGATATGAGGGAGCAGGAGTGCGGATGGAGTCGGAGTTACCCCACCTCGTGTGTATTGATGATGACGTGCTGAGCACTGGAGTCACATTGTACCATTTGAAGGTAAAAATAGCGCATTTATACGTCAGTTACTTCTTTGATCTTTGTTACTAACCCTTTACTGTAACTTTAGATGCAACTAGAAAGTTGCAAAAAAAAATCAATTGTAGTTTACAGCCGATTGCGTTTGAGCGTTTTACCCTAACAGTTCGCACGTTATGTTTGAACGTTTGGTCTAGGATGAAACGAGACGTTTCTATGGCGAACCAAAGAGTTCTGTCCTCTCTGATTGGTCAGTGAAAAATACACATGGCGGTTGCCCTTGGACACGTCCGACTCTCTGTCTCACAACGCAACTTTCAAACGTTCAAACGTAACGTGCGAACTGTTAGGGTAAAACGCTCAAACGCAATCGGCTGTATCAGCTTTGATAATAATGTAAAATGTATACCCTGCGCGCAGCCCGTATTCAATTGAAACAAGAATTTTAATACCGATTGCACACAGGCTAAAATTTGCCTTGCAAGGAGACGCTTTTAGACAGGTTTCACACGCTCCTGGAAAGTCCTTAAAAGTCCTGGAATTCTAAAAAAATGTGCTTAAGGTCAAAGGCATACATATGTTCAGTATGTTCTGTTGATTAAACACTCGTTATCAGTTTTTGCAGTTTTTCCGAGCAATAAATCCCCTTTCCAGTTAATGTGTTCCTTGTTTTTGAGTGCTTGATTTTCTATTTTAGTCCTGGAAAAAATCCTTCAAAAGTCATGGAATATCATTGGTGCTCTCTCGAGTGAACACTGTTACACCTTGGGACATACGGTGATATTTATAGACGAAAACCTATTTTTCCAACTTCTGGAGCTTCTGAAATAGAGTGGGTGAACTCCATTTGATTTTCCACCAGATGTTGAGACATTTTCGGCCATCTTATCGAGCTTTAATCGCCCCGCTCCCTGCTAATTAGAATAATGGAACTGAATCGTTAACACTAAAAGAGAAACCCAACGCGTCAAATGCCAGTCATTATAGACTGTGACAATTATTTCATTTAATTACGCATTCGTCACCAAACTGCGTGGTGATTCATTAAAGCCCGACGGCGAGAGATGCCTTATCTAAGCCGGCAATTTTTCATAACTCTCCTATTCTACAGGAAAACGGTATTCGCTGACGTATATAATTTATGTACTGGTAAAATATGGTTGCGTGAGTCTATACTGAGACAGTGTGATTGGCAAAGAAAAAAGGATATTTCTTGCCAGCAAAAGGCATCTTTTCAGCTTTGTGAAATGGCATTTAGCCCCATTTAGCCACACCATGTTTCTTTACTCCCTCAGAAATGTCTTGTTTTCTCGTTTGGCCACTTCAGGCAACAGCGTTACCTGCCTCAGTTCCAGAAATCAGAGACAGAGTACTGTTTTGGCCAGTTAGAAACGTTTTTACATAAATGTTGAGTTTAGAGAGTGTTAGCCTGGTAGCACGCGTTCCCGTGTGTCTTCAGGGAAAAGAAACTCAGAGAAACAGAGGAGAAAGCGGCGAGAAGTTCAACGAGCGAATTTTTGGCCGCGCGAAATGGAGCGGCGAAAAAAGGGACGGGGGAGGAGGGGGAACGTAAGGAGGTTCCTTTCCTTCACCTCCCCTCTCCCTCTTTTTGTTGCGCGGCCAGAATCTCGCCCGAGTTTCTCGGCCTGAACTCCACATGGGCGCTTGCTGCGCAGGTTAAAGGGAGCCTGTTACGATACGCGCATGCTCCAGGACCGATCATTGATTCATCAGTAAAGCTAATTAGACCATCCTATCGGATAACTATTTAAGAATATGCAAAGCTAAAAACATTGTCCGATGGATCGAGAAATATCGAGATTATATACGATTTGTTTTCGAGGTTTTTTAGCCTTCGCTGGCCATCTTTACGGGACGATACTTTTCTGATTTGATATGCGCAGAACAGCTGCGTAGTTGCGTGACATGCTCCCTTTACGAGAGACAATGCTTCCATTACCTTTGAAAATTTACGGGAACTTTAAACTGCCGGCGTTACAGGTAACAATGTTGCCGCAACAAAGTTGCCTCGTTTATCAGCACTTAACCGAGATTACTCTCGTGAGCCAGGGAGCCTCATCTTGTGACAGCTGGATATTTGTAATTTCAAGTCACACAGACTTCCCGTCTGTAGTGGAGGCCACAGTCGTACCGAAACCTCAAACACTCGTCTGCTACTTTACTTTTGTAACGGGTCGGGATCGGTGTCTTTCAATTGAACACGATTTTCATACTATACTGTACTACTACTACTTTTCATACTACACTACAATCTTTATTCAAGCTACATACGCTTTATATAGGTGCTGGCTCTCGGAAGGTTCCCATGGGAGATTAGCCTGATAAGGGGTGTTTTTAGTGCCAAATGTAGGAATGTCCGGTCAATGTCTAGAATTCGGACTTAGACCAAGACTATCAGATCAGAGCATGTGCACTAACCGTGGGAAAAGGGATTATCTTAAAAAGGGGAAATACCGTTAAATTCCAATGGGATGTTCCGAGCACCACACTTTTATAAATATCGTAATCTACAAAAGTGTACTTATGATGTAGACGTAGGGGAAACTACAAATGACTACAAATATACAATAATTCATGTTAACTGGCATGACTACAAATAAACTAGTGAATTTACTAGAATCGCTTCTAGTAAACTTACTGCTTACTGCTGGTGGGAGTTTAGGCTGACAAATGTCTTTGCTTTTACGTTCGCATCTATTGCAGATGCCCATAAAGCAAGTGTAAGGACAATACTATTTATACCTATTTTAAAAAAATTGCTTTTGGAAAAGGCTCTGTGCAGCTGAAGAGTCATGTGCTTGTTATTTCGCTTCAAGCCTGTGGATAGTTCGACCTCTTGGTTCCTCTGGAGAGAACACAGATTCTTTAGTTGGTGAAATCGTGAAGAAATTCGATTGAGATAGTCCGGCATATTCGAATTGATTTGACCAAGTGTTTTTACCAGTAGGTAAAAAGATTACAGGTTATGTTTCATTTTGTTTTTGCTTCCCAGTACAGCAATGTAACAGACGAACTGTCGAGGCTTATTGCTCTTTCGTAGTCGGGCTGTTATTGTTTGGTGCTCACTCAAGGAAAGCCTCGCATTGTATTCCGCGCTTCAAAATCCAATTCCCAAGGCAACATTTCTTGAATTAGGCGCATAAATCAAAGCTCTCAATGTCAATAATGTTGTGCTCATTTTGTTTATTCCCTTTTATTCAGGATGGTATGACATACATGGGCAAAGAAGGAGACAACAGCGCGCCTGAAATATGTAAGTTTTTTTATTAGCCAAATCTTGCAACCGAAGATGAATGGACGATTCCATAAGCGCGCGCTCTTCTTTATTCAGAAATTAATGAGGTTAATGTTAATGAGGTCGCGATTGTAAATAGCCGGTCATCATCATACCACGTGACCAAACACTATCTACTATTTGGTTCTCTGGGGTTCATCCGTTCCAAAGATTTATACCTTATTTGGTTTGATGACGTAATCGATGACGTCATACCACGTGACTGCGCCATCGCACCCCCCTTGTCACTTCACCCAAGTTTGGTTGTCTGAGGCTCATCCCTTCCAAAGATATCAACCTTTTCTCGTTTGATGACGTCATCGATGACGTCATACCACGTAGCTGCACCCCCCCTTGCCACTTAGATAACTTCACCCAAGTTTGGTTGTCTGTGGTTCATCCCTTCCCAAGATCTAAACCATTTCTCGTTTGATGACGTTTGGTTTGCCTGTGTTACGCCGGACGGACAAACGCACAAACCGGAACTCCATGACAGAATCGGTCGATGCATATACACTTTTGTTTTGTTCCTTCTTCTCCTGCATGTAGCTATGGGGCTCCGGCGCCCGCGGGAGCTCCGCTACAACGACAGCATAGTTGATACTACAACGCGCGCGTTTCTGTCGAATTCTGATTGGCTCTCAGCCATGGGTATATAAAAGCATGTACCATGGAACGCGCTATGATCAGCGCACGCCCTAAAAGAACCAATCAAAACACCAAAAATGGCTGTCAGCGCGTAAAGCCGTTTGGTCGTGCGCGCTCTGTTTGTGCTTTTACGTTTGCCTTTTTGTTGTGATAGAAAACAAATCTCCTCTGAATTTCCGTGGTATGTCCTCGTTTGCAAAATAGCTTAGATAGTATGCACGCTCTGATTGGTTGAGAACTGTGCATTCAAACTTTTCTCGTGCTTTTCCAGCATCCAAAGTGCGTTTATGACATAAACCACGGAAATTGCTTAAACATACAACGGAATGTACTGCGGATCCAATCGGCTGCGCCTCTTGAGTCCACAACGTTCTGACCACTATAGTACGTCATTCCGTGGTATATAAGAGGACATACCACGGAAAATCAGAGGACATTTGGTAAATACACGCACGGTTGACTCAAACTCAAAACCGAGTTTGAAAAGCGCATGCCTTTTTGGGCTTTTCTTCGTGAGGAAACTAATCTTTTTTTGTTGTATTAAAACGTTTCTCCATTCTGATTACCTTCTGACTGGAAATTATCGCGTGCGGCTCTTACAATTTTGATACTTTTTGAGAAACCCACTTGTGCAAATAAATTCCACATTGAATTCGATGTCGTATGATTGCCTATACTAACAAATATATCTATTTTTTTTTTCGTGCGTCTATTCTGCAATAAATACACAGAATATGTCATAGCATGTGGTGAACAACAGTCACGCCACTTTTGACGCACTTCGTAGTTGATGACACGCTATGACGCAATCTGTGCATCAGCACAGACGCATGGGAAAAATGACGCCAACCCGTTAAAAAGCTCACATGAGAAACTAATATTCACAGAAGCTACTCATATTGTGCAGGGAACTGGGGGTGTATATTAACATAGTATTGTGCTAATTTCTTCAGTTTTGACTGGCCCTGGTATCGACGGAAGTCACTGCATTATGGAATCCATTGATGGAAACGTGATCATGCATCCGCTGGCGGACACTTGCTCTGTCAATGGCGAGAAAATCAACAAAGCAAAAAGACTAAGTCAAGGTAGATAGAGCAGATTTCGTAATATATAGATTTAGCCACTGCCTAAAAGCGGAGCACCCGGTTACATATTTTTCTGTTGTGGTCGTGGTTTACCTGTGTGGTGGCGCGCAGACACGGACGCGCCAGCGATACCCAAATGGGAATACCGCTGAACCATGAAAAATGAAGTCGATCGTTATACCTGAGTTCTACTTTGAGCTATTGTATTCTTCCTGCGATACCTATGGTGCTCCGCTCTAAGGAGCGCCGCTATGACTGTGAAAAGTACCGTGACACGGCGCGGTACTGTCGCGGTGGCGGTACGGAACCTGGACTGCTGTAGATACCGAACGAAACCGCGTAGTCGCGGCGCGGACACGGTCGCGGAGCGGTACAACTTTGTCGCGGAACTTTTCACAGTCATACGAAATCTTCTCTATTACGTTTCTTACGTTATAGACCCTATACCTTGTCCTCGCTGCTGACTAGCCTGAAGCTCAGCAGTTTATTCTCTCTCGATCGTACCTGACTTTGCGAAAGGATACGTCTAAATGCACCACGGACTTTGCCTCATTCATTACGCATTTACTGCCAAACAAATAGTATTTTTGGGTTTCCAAGACAACGCACGCTTTCGTCATTAGTTGTGGCGCTTGAATGTCTGGCTCTCGCGCGCTTTTTTGCTGGAGGGGAGCGTGTGATGTCATGGAATCGCGTAGCGTCTCTAAACGGGATGAGGATAGGGTAGGGAAGTCGAGGACGCGAGAAAATCGAGAGCCGAAGAAGGGGCTACGGAATCATGGGCAATATCACGTTTTGGCTCACCTGGACATATAATGAGAATAGCTATAAGGGAACCCACCTATGAGAATATAATGAGAATAGCTATAAGGGAACCCACCTATGAGAATATAATGAGCGTTGTTTGGTCAGTGATTACGTAATGAATGAGGAAATCTCGTAGTGAATTCAGAAGACGTCTACTTTCGCAAAATGAGGTACGATCGATTGCGAAGGGACAGCTGAAATTCAGGGTCACAGAAGTAACTCCTTTATCTGTGCATACAAACTTTCTGCGACATGTCTTGAAGATAATTTATGTGCTCTGCTTTATTTATTAAAATTTCTTTGTACATTTTTATAGGTGATGTAGTTCTATTGGGTAAAACGAACATGTTTCGCTACAATCATCCACAAGAAGCTGCTAAACTTCGCAAGAAAAGATATGTAAGTTTTTGTAGGTGTTACACCCGATTCGTGTTAACTGCAAAACAGCACACGTTGTGACCGTATGTAACAATTGTGTCCGGCCAATAGAAACTCCTGACTTTTACCTGACTTTTTAAATTACCTTTAAATGTAGAAACGCTCCTTCATGGCGTGCGCTATTTTGCAGTCAACCGGAATCCACTTATTTGCATAAATTGCTGGCATGTGAAATTTATCAAGTTTATAATGTCTAATATTTCTGTTTTCCTTAGTATGAATCGGTGGAAAATCTTGCTGCTGAAATCCCATCCGAACCTGAGAGGACACCCTCATACCTATTCTATAATGCTGGGTAAGTTCTCAATTGTCGGTAATCGTTTTCCTCAAAACACAGTGAAGAATAATTTTATCTTCTTTTTTCAGGCTGGAACTCGAGCGCCAGTACAGAGAGGAAACGAAACTTATCGAGCAGCAAAGGTTAGTTTACCAACGACCGGTTAGCGCAGTGGTAGAGCGCCGGGCTTATGTGCGGGAGGTTGGTAGTTCAAACCCCGGCCGGGCCAACACTCAGGGTCTTTTCTAAATAATTGAGGAGAAGGTACTGCCTTTGCTCTAATATCTGCAAATACTTAGACCTTCGCGTCTTCTCGGATAAGGACGTTAAACCGTAGGTCTTGTCTCTCACATACACTACACTCGTCCCACGGGGACGTCGGAAGTTGCCCATCCTTAGTGCAGGGCTTACAACTGACCCACCACACTGACCAGGGAACCTCGTAATTGGAGCCTCGCTCTGTGAGGATTTCCCGGCCCTCGGGAAAATCATAATAAATAAGTTGACTGTGTGTTTGATTCGCACTTCGTCAGGCCTTAATTTTACTGGTTGCTTTATTGTTTACTAGAATGGAGTTAGAACAGCAACAGAGAGATGCAGCACGAAAACTCGATGAAGCAAGGTTAGTGCTATCGAAAATATCCCGAAAGAGAATTTGCCTGTTCGCCGTGTCTGTAGAGAAAGATATTTCCATTCACTTGCTTTACTTTTCCAGCAATTTTTTCATGGCTTTGGAATACCAATACAGGGATCACGCGGTCCTGGAAAGTCCTGGAATTCTGAAAAAGTCATTAAAAAACAAATATGCTTAAGGTCATTGAAAAGTCCTTGGATTTAACATTTCAACTCTCGTCATCATTTTTGACAGTTTGGCAGTAATAAATGCTACTTCCAGTTAATACGTTTCTCGTTTTTTGAGTGCTTGTTTTTTTTTTAGTCCTGGAAAAGTCCCTGAAAAGTCATGGAATTTCATTGGTGCTTTCTTGTGTGAACCCTGGAATAGTTCATCTATATTATTCTTTGCAGGGTGGAGCTTGAAGTTCTCAAAGCTCAGCAAGAAAAGGCCGATCAGACTCGCTCTCAAGAGGACGAGGAGCGTAAACGGGAGATCCAAGAAAACAAGCTTCAGCTGGAGAAACAGAAAAAGTACCTGGAGGATCTTCGCGTTGAACAAGAGAACGCGAGAAAGAGAGCCGAGGAAGAAATCAAGGAGGTCAAGGAACGTATTAAGAAAGAGCAAGAGGAGGAGAGGAAGAGAATGGAAGCGGAAATGCAGAGGTTGTTATCTCTGGAGGAGCAACATCGAAAGTCGGTACACGCCAAGGAGCAGGAGATGTTGAAAGTGAAAGAAGAGTTAGAGCAGAAGTGGACTGAAGAACGTCGGCAGGTTGAGCAACAGAGGCAGGAAATGGAGTCTTTACAGGAAGAAATAGAGAGCAAGAGAAAGGAGGTGGAGCAGGCAGAGCAACAGATAAGGCTCGCGGCTGAGCACTCTGGGCACACCCCCACCCCTTCCCCGGGCAGTGTCACACCTAGACCTGTCGGACTACTTAGTGAGGAGGATGAGGAAGAGGAGGATGAAGAAGAATACGAAGATGATCTGGGCGCGGTCGGTAGGGGGGAGAGTTCTCATATTGATATCCTGCGTGTGCGTATGCAGCACCTCGAGGCAGAATACGAGGAACAGAGGAAAGTAGCGCAGATGGAGATCACAGAGGCTAAGGAAGCAGTGAGGCGAGCTGAACAAGAGGCACTAGAGGGACTTCGGAGTCTTACCACCGGTAAATCAGCGATTGATGACCAGTGGCAGAGGCTAGAAGAGGTTAAAACTAAACACAAAAGAATACAGGATCAGCAGTTAGGAAAGATGAGAGACCTGAGAGATATGATTGATCAGGCTGAAGAAGCAGAAGAAGCGGTGTTGATTGAGAAGGAGAAGATAATAATGGAGCGACGAGCGGCGAGACACAAAGTCGAGGAGGCAAGAAGGAAGTTGGAAGAGCTTGAACATGAGGACAAGGTTATGGAACTCACGGAAGAGGACTTCAACAAGAAGAAAGAACTACTCGAATGGGAGACGAGGGAAGAGATCAAGGACATTCGGGAAGAAAGACGCATTTTGAACGAGTTGTACTCCAAGCATCAAACTGCACTGCAGAAAGCAACGCAAATGGTGACCGAAACGAAAACAAAACTAGAGAAGCATTTAGAGAGCGAGAAGTTAATGTTGGTGCCACTGAGAAACAAGGTCGAGAGTTTGGTCCGAAATGAGTTGGGACCGCTTATTGTAGCCGAGCAAGATATCGAGAGAAGATGCGAGGAGGTGGATTATGAAAGTCGTGAGAGAAAGAAGTTGATCTATAAGCAGCGGAGAAGAATTGCTCTCTTAGAGCGTCAACACAACCAAGCTCTGCAACAGGCAGAGAAAGAAACCTTAAATGAGGAGGAGTTAGAGGAGCTGGAAAATGAGAGAGAAGCGGAGCGAAGTCTGATACGCAAAGAGAAGGTACGGCTCCTTGAGCTGGAGAAAAAACATAAAGAACAACAAGAGGTGGCTGAATTGATGATAGGGGAAGCTGTGAAGGAGCTTGAGAAACACAAGGGGCAGGTTAATCAAACGCTGGAACACGAGCGCAAGAAATTAATGGAGCTTGAATCTGTTCACAAAGAGACTCTTGAGTACGTTGAACATGAATTGGAGGCGCGCACGGAAATGCTGCATCGGGTCAAAGACAAAGTACAAAAGGATAAGCGACAGTTGGCGAAACTTGACGTCAGGCAGCAGCGGTGCGCCGCGAAAGCTGCGGAAGAGCTTTTCATGATGGCGGACTTGCTGGAAAAGGAGATGAGCGACAAAGGGAAAACGGACGAACTTATAAAAATCAAAGAGCATCGGAAGAAACTACAGGAGCTGGATCGCCAGTTGCGAATGGCGGAGCGAAAAGAGAAGGCCGGTCGAGGTGATGATGATCAAAACTCGTGTCGTCTCATTTGACTCCTTGAGTCAACGAATACCGACCTCAACAACAATCACCACATTTTGTTTTCCCACCTGGCAGCCTTTGTCGGTGTGCTCACATTGGTTCGGTTATTCGTTTATCCTCTTCTGTTCATCTTTTCTTGTTTCTCTGCGTGTTTCTTAGTGTTCTCTTTGCTGTTCTTTTTCCTTGTTTCCTTTTCTGTGTTTATGCTGTGGTTGTTGTTTTATGTTGTGATTCCTTGTATTATTTGTTGTTGTTTATTCGGCGTTTCGTTCTTCATGATAAAACATTTAAATTGAATAGTATAAAATGTAATTTAGTCTTGGCAATGAGTGGGTTGTCCTTTGTCCTCGTTTGACAAAGGGCATGCCGCCCTAGCTGACTGGGATCTGGCTACGAAATTCTCCGCTAAACACCATGTTTATTGGATTGGTAGTAGCGTACCACGTACTGGGTCCACGGTCTGGCTAGTATTAATCATAAGTTCTCGCTTTATCCAAGGAAAACGACTTCATAATTGCCAATATTGCATAAATAAAAATATAACGAATTCCGGGATTGTAAATAGACAAATTATGCGCTACAAGTTGAGTCCATCTGGTACAAGTTGAGTCCATCTGGGCCAATTGCATATAACATTGTTTTGGGGCAGACATGACAAATTGGAATTATACTTGTAAAGTTATAAAGCTGTATTCTGCTACTCTTGGTTATAAACTTTGTCAAGCATCAACTATCTCTTCGAATAATATAAAGAAAGAATAATATGCACTGAATTTTAAGATACATGTCTAACATATGCAAAATTTTCAAGCTGCCTCAAAGCAGAGTTCACAGGTATTTCCACTTAGGTAATGTGTTAGAATTGCGTATGGTGAATTGTGAGAAATCATAGAGTTTAGTGCGGTTTTCGTAAATTCTGCGACCTTTGCGCCTAATTAATTGTGTTTTCACAATTAATTAGTTACCTTAATCAAACATCTAAGCAACCCGGTCGCTTTTGCAAAACCACTGATTGATGTTTGTGGTTGTTAAGTGTTTGTTGTGCGATCGAATGAAGCTGACTGTTTTAACTGTTGCTTCAGAGGTCGCAGAATTATGAAAACTGCAGTAAAGAAATTTAATTTTGAATTCAATTAGTATGGGTGCAAAATAATTAACGTATTTATGAGGGGTTGATATTATGAGGTTACTGTAGATAGTTAAACTCCTTTATTATGCAAACAAGCACGAGTGGGATATAGGCTGGAATACTATAGAGCACTATTTATTGACGTCTTTGCATTTGGTAAAAAAATATTTCATGATCAGTTCACCCTTTCATGCCCAGGTGATCAACTTTAAACCTCTCCCAACTATATAAGGCATTATCAAGAAAACATGAAAGGAGAATTTCATGAATCATCCAATAAGTGATGAGGAACAGATGCAGCACTAAATTCTCCCATCAAGTGTATAAGGAAATGTATTGTGTTGAGTAAGAAGAAGTGCTATTTAGGTCTTGGGAGTGAAAGGGTTAACGAGACATTTCCACAATGAATGATCTCCTAGTTCTATTTAGTTCTTGTGCTCTGTTAAATGGTTATTTTATCTTCCTGATATATGTTGAATTTTATTTAAGATCAAAACTCAAGGCATATATGCTTATAGATCAATAACCCGAGGGGCTTTCCCAAGGGGGTACCACTGGGATTTGTTCTTGGACCGAGGTGTTGAATAACGTTTCCAGTTAAAACACGTTTTTGGAGGACGCCTTGTTTGCTCCATAGAAACAGGAAAAGGCAGTAAAGTGGTCTAGAATAAGAAGAAACAAGTGCATTTATTTTTCCAATTATGTAAAACATTTCTCTAAAAGAGTTTACGTAGAGCTAGAAGCGCAGGTCTGCGTCTTGTAACAAGATACCGGCGCCACGTTTTAAGTTGTCCTTTCTTTTTTAATGTTAAGATTCTTTTCCTGTTAGTCTTAAAATTTTGTTTATTTTCATAAAAACTGATTGGTCTGGCACGTCCTAGAGAAAAAGTAGTTGATTTATTTATTAACTTAACATAACTTTAAGGTCACACCAGTTTAGGCAATAAGCTTATAAACTAACCAGAAAAAAATACATGTCAAATCTACAAAGGATGTTATAAATAAGGAATAAAAAGTCAAGCTGAACATTTAACTATTATTGATATTGTTATACTGCAAACGAGCCTCACCGGTCATTTACCACTGTATGCATTGCTACGCGACCTCAAAATTCAATGTTGCGATGGGCGATTGGCGATTTTTAGCCATCAATCAATTCCAAAACGTTGGATTCGGCTACTTCAGAGGGCTGACATTGATTCCAAAATCAACCAAAATGGTTTTAGCTATCCATTGGTTTCCTTGACTCAAAGGTTTAACTTTCTGGTTCAAGAAAATTGACATTACAATTTTCTTGCGTAAAATCGCCATTCGCCCGACAGTGAATTTTGAGGTCGCGTAGCAATGCATACAGTGGTAATGGCTTTCTGTGAAATGCCGGCGAATATTTCAAGAGAAATTTAATATTTATAAATATTGCAAACTCAGCAGAAAATACGTTTACCATGGAAGCCAATACGCTCTGTATTTCATAGGATGATCACCAGTATTTCACTTACTGTCTGTCCAATGCATAAAACCAAAATTCCATCCTGTTTTTTTTATCAACACCAGTTCAACAGTTCAATAAAAGGGAAAAAATCCTGTTAAAAACGACAACTCCCCTGTCATATTGAAAACTGGTTTTATAAACCCTTCTGACTTCCGCAAATCGAAGCCCCTCACAGACTAGTCCTCCCTCCAGCCCTGCCCTCCTGGAAAATAATAAAACGGCCTCGGTCAACATTTTCCAGCTCTCCGTCACAGTTTTTCCCTATACGGACATCCCAGCCGGTAAATAACATATTTATTTTTTTCCTAGAGGGCACGGTAACGAATTCTGCATTATGATTGGTTCTTAAAGCGTGCGCACATGGACAATATTTTCCTATCTCTGACCATTGTAGGTCTAGGTAACCATTTGTATGCCCTTGTACCGGCTTTAGGTCGGTCCGTATAGGGAAAACTGACAGAGGGCTGGAAAATGTTGACGAAGGCCGCAGAGTAGGTAGTCCTTATCCAAAATGATTAAGAAGCGGCGTGGGTTTTTGTGCGCTAGCGGACCTCGTATTTACCCAAGTTATCCCCCGTCAGGTCAGGTGCCAAAGCTACGCATAATGAGAGTAGCCCTCATGGATAAATTAAGTGGCAACCTGACGTGTAGTGTATACTTTGGCCGAGGTAAAAGGGTAACAGAGAGATGACCTTGAGTTTTAGTCCCTCAAGATGACTCGCTTGATTCCGCAGCTCGAGGGCCCGCGGCGTCCCGAGGAATTCTTGGTTTGCATGTGACGTCACTGGCGGCCATGTTGGTGGTGCAGAACAAAAGAAAGTTCATTTGCTCCTTTTATTCAGGTCACCAACATGGCCGACTTGCTTTTGTTATTTTATTCCCAAAGGAATGATTTTCAAATGACGCATTTTACTACGACTACCAGAAACCTTTGCGTTGTCCTTTTTGTTCGCGCAATTACCGCTTATTGTTTCCAATAGCGGTTTATGTGGACAATAAAAGAAAACTGAAAAAGAATCTGGTAATCGTAGTCAAGTGACGCAATAGTGCAAATGTCTCCTATTGGAAGCAGATTACTTCAGCATAAATTATGCTAATAATTCCCCAATAACTCTGGCTGTTGCTACGCATGTTTTACATTACTCAAACTATTTATTGTGTAAGTTACAAAACTGAAGTTACATTGTTTTTATTGCATTTTCTCTTAATATTACATTACGTTGCATATCTGGTGTTTTAAGGCCCGTTCACACGGCGCGATTTAAGCTGCAATTTCAGGTGCCATTTTTGCGGTGATCGTCGACGTCATGTCGCGGTGGTGTGAACGGCCGGCGATTTGGCCCTGCGATATTTGCCAGTTTGTTGGCGATCTGAAGAAATCGCACCCGCATTGCAATGGAACATGTGACATACAGACATACGCGAGTGAAATCTCCATAAGATCGCCTACCGTTCATAGCGCGCGATATGACATCGCCACAGAAATCGCACCTCAAATCGCAGCTGAAATCGCACCGTGTGAACGGACCTTTATACGTATTTAAATAAATGTGTATATTTAACAGCATGATTTAATAAATACTTTATATGTTTTCCCTTAATATCATCCACTCTTGACTCTCACTTCTTCTTAACTGGTGACTTAAAAAATATCCTTATCCATAATTGTTTGTGGGGAGGAAGAGTGGAAATGCAATATTCTATTGTCAGGTTTCATATCGTGAGTGTCTAGGGTGAGTCCCATAATATCATTTTAAACAGCACAACATACAAAGAAAGCACATGATGAACTATACAAAATGAAAATGAACCACATTTCACCATTTTGAATAGTTCTTTATATGCCACATCATCAGGGGCGTAGCCAGGAATTTTGGTTTAGAGGGGGGGGGGGGGGAGAGGAGGCCCGATAGTGAAAACATGGGACTAAAATGTTCAAATTTCCTCCAGCAAATACAGTTCAATAGAACATAGATATGGATATTTTCTAAAATCACACATCACTGAAAGGCATTTCTATGTTGCTCTCAAAAATCTCACAAACAAACACCTTCAAAATGCTGCGCATTGCATCTAGAAGCTGTATAATACAAATTTAACAAAAGTATGTTGCTGTAGTAAAATAGAAAATATCAGGTGACAAGCTTCCCATTTTTATAAAGGTTGACTGGGTCCAAGAAGCTTCCCATTTTTGCTGATAGCATTTACTGGCTGTATTTAGGTTTTATGAGGTTTGCACCTGAATATCAGTACATTTATAAAATTTTATAAAGGATGATAAAATATATTTAAATTTATTAACAGTTTTCCATGCAAAAATCTATCATTCAAAAAAAGGTATTGCTTTGTCAAACACTGCTATTTCAATTGGCTAGATTTCAACTGGCTACATAGAATCCCCCCCCCCCCCCCTATTTGGAGGAGCCTGGAATTTCCACAGGGGTTGCTGTGTTTGACCCTGGAATTTCCACAGGATTTGTTGATTTTGACCCTGGAATTTCCACAGGGACATTCATTTGCAGCTGTGGAATTTCCACAGCCCACAAGAGAATGAGAAATTTCCACTGGGGTTGCTTCAAATGTCCACAGGGGTTGTACAGGAGACTGGAATTTCCACAGGGGTAGAGCAATTTTTGAAAATTTGGAGTTCCTTGATAGGGGGGTATGGCAATTTTTGGAACAACCCAATGTATACATTATTTGTATTTGGTGTCTCCCACTCCCCCTTCCTTGACATTCCCTGGGCCTGACTTCACAGCATTATTCAAAGCCCAGAATGACTGGGTAATGAATGGTCAATAACTACAAACTTATATTACTCCAAGTTATAACTAGTTGTGGCAGGAAGCTCCTCACTAATCTGTGTTGTGCCTTCCTTTTCAATATTTCCTGGTCCTTGTAATGCCACTCTAGAAACCTCTGCAACATTTATAGTTTCAATATTTTCCACCAATTTATGCAGCTCCTGACTCTCCATAGTAGTCCCCTCTGAAAAACTAGGTGCTTCTGTGGTTTCATCAGAAGACTCCTTGTTAAGATTGGGGGCTGCTTCCTTCATTTCATTGGCTGTGACCTCAGTTGCTACTTCTGCAACACTCTCCTCCCTAGCAGGATTTAAAGTTTCGACTAGTTTTCTGTCCAACTTCTCCTCTGGAGCAGCTTCTTCCGATATTTCACTACCAGACACTTGATCATATTCCTGGTGGTTGGTTACTACACTCACTCCATTTGCTGTGACCTCTGTAGCAACTTCAGCAGTGCTCTCTTCACCAGCAGAATTAGCAGCTGATTCCTCAGTACCCTGAACTTCAAGTGAAGAGTCAGTAAAAGCAGGACTTTCAGTTCGATTTTGGATTCCTCTAGCTTCATTATAGTACTGCCAGTTAAATGACAGTCTAATTTCCTGATCCACAGGATCTGGTCCTGCAGCAAAGGGATTTCTTCCTCTTGCTGGTGCGCAAGGAACACTTCCTTCTATACCTGAGTCATTATCATCGTTTTCATCATTATAATCATAGTCAAATGACGTTCCTTGTCCACCTTCACTGTGACATCGAGCATGTCTGAATACATACTCAGATTCTTTGCCAATAAAAAACTCTGGAGATGTTCTTGATCGTACTCGTGCAGGATGGTGAGCTATGTGTGTTTTCTCTTTGGTAGTTCTGGGCTTGTTATCCAAGACAATGTCCTTGCCCTTAAAGTAAGAAAATACCTCTACTCTGTAGGCTTTTAGCTTGGTGATGGGGTTCCCATCGAGTGCTAGATATCGTAATTGAGACATCACCGTAAGGGTTGATATTTCCTTCAAGGATGACAACTGATTATTGCAAATGTCCAACTCAATAAGACCAATAAGACACTCTAAGCCACTAAGTGACTGTAACCTGTTATGAGAGAGAATGATTGATTTCAGGTGTCTTAGATCTCTAGGAGTTCCAGAAACAAACTGGATGTCATTATGTGATAAATCCAAATGAGTTAAACTGGGGCACTCAAGCTGCTGAAGATCTAAGCTGACAAACTCATTATAACTCAGATTTAAACCCTGCAAAACTGGCATGAGCTTTAATGAGTCATCAATCATGGAGAGCTTGTTTTGACTGAGATCAACTGTTGTGAGGCTAACCCAAGGGTGAACTACAACACGATTTTGAGTCAGTCTTGCTGTCATCTGAGATCTCCAGTTGGCAACAGATCCTTGAACAGCTGGAGCCTTGCGTTTCTTGTAAATTCTGTCCACTAACAGTTCCCTCATTGTTTTTATGCTACTACTAACTGATAAATATTCCAAGTGACTCTGAATTTCAGAGAGCTCATTGATCAATCTCACTGGGCAGCAATTAATTGATAATGTCTTCAGAGACTTGAATAATGAGATATCAAACTCCAAATGACTTGCTAGTTCTTGGGTTGTTCTTGAACTTTTGCTGCTGCTTATGCAAAGATGTTTTAGATGGTAGATAAAGCTGTAAAGGCTGCCTAAATCAACCGTGACAGGTTCTTCAGTTGCTTGTATTGGCTCAGGTAATTGCAGCTGTCTGGAGATGCAATATAGTTGTGTAGGTGTTAGAGTATAAGGTTCGTTTTCTGCCAAAATAGCTTCACCAGTATCACCTAATTCTCTCGCCAGAGCCTTTGTCACTGCCATTACATCATGCCCTTGGACATCAAGGAAATCTAGGATCTCTCTCGAGCTCGATACATAAGTACTGCTATTAACAAGTCGCTGCAAGTAGTGCTCGAGTGCTTCGCGACGCTTTTCAAGATGATTTACTGACAGTCTTGCAGTTAGCTTTTTAGGGGGTAGCATATCTTTGGGTATCCCATACAAGCTTACTAGGTTTTTATGCAGCTCACTAAACTCCCGGTATCGTCTCATGACGTACCAATGATTAGATTTTGTCATGACGTCTATTTTGTAAAGTGCGTGAGGCGAAGGGACGGTTTTTTGCCACACTTCCCGAATCACCACATGAGTGATAACCGTATTGCTGCCATAAATGCTTTCTGCTGTCGAAGACCTCCGTTCTTTTTGCCATATCGCACTGCCAGCCGGCGGAAGAGAGGCCTTGAGCGAGGTCATGTATTTATCTTTCCGTTTTCATCGGCCGGGGAGTTTGTTTAGCTTTCTTGTCAATAGTTTTTATCTGTTGAGTAGCGACATTTAAATCACTGAACCTCCGTCCGCCATGTTTAGAAACGATAGGCTTAGTGACCGCGCCACGACGATCAGCTGATCCGCTGGTGGTCACGCGACCCTTTAGGGAAGGACCATTAGTGTTGAGGAGGGGGGGGGGGGGGGGGGGGGGGGGGGGGGGGGGGGGAGGGGGATCGCGTTAATCATATTACTTATAGAGTGGGGAATCACTTCATTTTGACAAAAAAGTATTGCCCAAAATCCTCAGATACCCCGGCCCCACCCCCAGTGTAAATGATGCTCGTCCCCTTAGGCCATATCTTGTAGCTGCATTACAGTTTTTTTCCCCCAATATATATGGAAGGCCAATGACGGCCATGTAAGACATGAATGTGAAAAAGTGGTGGAAAAAAAATCGTGCAAGCAAACGGCGTCCGAAAAAAAAATTCGTGCAGCGTCTTGAGTAGGAAAAAAAAAATCATTGCCGAGAAATTGCCCACCCCCCCCCGCCCCCCACCCCCAAATATCTAATGGTCCGTCCCTTAGTACAAAGGATATACTACAGATTTCAGACCATGAATATGAGAAAAACGGCCGGCTAGCCGCCGTAATCATCCCCCCCCCTGAATCCACTTTTCAGTATCGATATGATATTAGTTTTTGTGTAGTTTTGAAAGCACTTACTCGGTTTCGATACACTTCTCTAAAAAGCGCAACGGGCTGTCTACGGTCCGTCGGCTCGGCTAGGCAGGTCACATGGTTGGGAGTGGGGTCAAGCCTGCCTCTTACCTTGAGCAGATCTCGTTATAAAACTGTCGCGTTTACGTGCGTCGTAAGTTTGCGGTCTAATTTCGCGTGATTCGCAAGGCCGTGACCGCCTTTTCAGTCAAACGAAATCTCTACGACAAACATTCGCTCTCACTAAAAAAACTCACAAGAAACATCTCTAGCTTGAATACTAGGTGGCCTTTATTATCAGTATTTACAGAAAAAATATACTACAAATAATGTAATACTTGCAATAACAAACTCTCTTACATGAAAATACAGATTCAAGGGAACGAAAGACTCCATTCGGTATTTACACAGTTGAAATAACATGATTTCTATACAAAACGTTATCACTCTTTTCATTTTCTGTTAGTCCTATAAAGATGGGCGTTGGCACATATCTAGTGTCGGCTGATGCTGAAGGAAGGCACATTGGGCAGTCACTAAAAATGCACCCCCTGTTACTTGAGTATTCTGCGAACTCTACAACTCTCGCGTTCGACTTCCAATGGCGTTTTGGCTTCGGTCAATCAAACTGTCGGGTCTAATTTGAGTCTTAGCCGACCGTTAAAGTTAGGCCATTTGTTTAGAAAAAGATAGTAAAAGATACTGGGCGTTGGGCATAACTGGCGAATAACTGAATTCTATGTATTCCAAAGGGTTTCAAAGTTTGATTGACGGAAGCCAGAAAGCGGTTTGACGGTTCGAAATCGATCTCGAGAGTTCGCAGAATACTCAAAACAGTTGTAAGGGCCAAAGTCTTAGGTCCCAAACCAGGAATGTATTAGTTATCCCTACCCAACCTGGAAGCCCAGTGAAATTATGTTTATCCATCCCAGAATTCCAATTAGGAAATACTCTCCCTTGGACCCACCCTTTTAGAGGCCCACTACAGAGGGTGCAGATTTTTTCCTTTTTTGCAACTGCCCATTTTAAGTAAAGATAAACATGCCAAAAACAAATTGCAATAATGATATATTTCTTGTTCAGTATTTCTTGTTATGCTGTTAAATTAGGCATGCCACGGGGATCTGCTATAGTGGGTTCTTGTAAGTTTTTCATCAGTTGACTCAACCAGCGCTTGGTTGAGGCGTCATCCTTCAGGCAAGCTGAGAAGGTTCCATCCTTTAGCTGGTCAGGTAGACATTGTCGTAATGCTTCGCGGGCCCTGGCGGATTTCAAAAGAGGAATGACTTCAATGTAATTTTGAACTTACAAGCTCTAATCACTGAGAGGGGATCCCCAAACATCTTAGTTGCAATGATACATGAAAGATAATATTGTTTTCAATAGAGTCTATAACCAAGAGAGTTTGATGCCTGAATATCGCAAACACTTATTGTCTATTATCTACCTCAATCTCAATTCTTAAAAGCTTGACGTTTAGGAAAAGGATTCTAGATTCTGAACTGCTGTTACTGCACATTTTGGTTGAGCATGGACAGGCTATAGTTTTGTTGATAAGCATTCCAGCCCTCTTATCATGTACTTTACCTTGGGTTGTCTGACAATCTTAGATAACAGCGAACCACATGCTTAAGCAATCTTGCTGACTGATCCTTGGCAAGTGCTAAGACCATTTTACCCTGCAGAATAGAAATCGCAAGATATTTAGCATGGACTCTCATAGAGTAATAAAAGGGTATGTTTACATTAAGAGCCCTAGTCAGTTATCTAAAATAAAGCATTACATTCCTTAAAACAGCCCAATAGAAATGGATGCTTTCTTTGTCTCGCTATGTTGCTAAGATGACAAAATTGGTGGATGGACTGAGGCTGGACTGAGAAAGAACTCACCAAAATCATGGCTACATGGGAAAAAGCGCTCATAGGTCTGACATATGTAAGAGAGTCCTGTTTCATCTAGAAGTATCTTTTGAAGTATAAAAGTTGCTACCTAAAAAGTAAGAATCCATCAGTAAAGATAGTATATATCAATAAGGAAAACCAGCAGAAAAGGGCATTTATTAATGGTGGATACTTACTGTTTTAGAAAGTTCACTACCAGATTCCATGATTCTAAGGCACAAGGGTATGATCTCAGTTGTCAGCAAGAAATTGATTACTTCTGTCTCGTCAGTCTAGGACATGAGTAAAATAATAGCATTTGTACATTTTATATGGGTAATGTTCACCATAGAGCATCAATAGAACAAACTGACATGCCATGCAAAGGACTTCGCAATGGTATGAAAGTCTGTAACTTAAAGGAAAAGGTTAATAACCTTGTTACATATGTAACAACCTCCCACATTTATTTCTAAAAGATACAAATCTGGGGTGACGAGCCTTATTCAAACCCTACATTATAATACTGTGAAATCCTACTTAAAATATGTTCAGTATTTAGGGTGAAGTTACAAATCAAATTACCGGTAAGGTGTTACTAATCATTAAAAAAAAACCATCATTGCATCTACAAAGAAAGAAATTACTTAACTCAACAGCCTAAAATACCACATTCCAAATGATTGTACTTTTGTTCTTTTACCGGCCAGTCAAACATACCACAGGTTATGATCTTAACTCCTAAAAGGTACAAGCATCCCTGTCATGTTGACATCTGGACCGGGCCCTATGACAACAACTTACTCCTGTGCTGACTATTACCTTAACAAGTGCTCCAACAACTCCAAGGCTGGTCAGTCTGAGGTATTCAAATGGTCTTGTCTTGCTTGTGGTGTGGAGGAAAGGATACAGGAATAGAGGAATATGGGCTAGAATAAAGATCATGCCATGGTGAGAAAACACAATCCTACTTTTATCTTGTTAATGTACAGGGTACCAGCATCTGACAATATGATGATGAAATGGATTTGGTGGTACTCACACAGCACATCATACAAACAGTTTCTCAACATTGATAAGGGGGGGGGGGGGGGGGCATAGGTTTTGTGTTGTGTGAATGTTAGAACCAAATTCAGATGAGTGTTGAAAACTAAACACAAAGTGAATACAGCAAGCCAATCAGATTGGTCTCCAGGTGGCATCAAGCTTGAAAAGAGTACCTAAATATTTGGTCACCACTGGGTGCCTTATTTCAAATTTTTAATCGCCTAGCCCTGATTTGTGGTCACCGAGACGACCAGCTGGTCGTAATTTCCAGCCCTGAAGGTGCCTGCTAGTTTTGGAACACTTTGTTTAGAAATGTGCTGTAGGCCTGGGTAGAAATGTAAATTTGAATATAGTAGAACACAAAGATAGTTAAAAAGCATGGAGTTATATTGCGGGACTCCATGTTTAAAGTTACCTTGTAAAAATACAGATCTGGTCTCAGGATGTGATGCTACACACTGTAACAGTGCTAGTGCATTGCAAACTCTGTTGGATTGGTGAGCCTGCAAAACAAATGTATTGAACACTAATTTGGCATTTGTACCCATAAAGGCCATTTTACACTTTTACTCATGCAAGTTGTAATCCAACTCCCTAGACGTGTAAAAAAAGGCAAATCTGGTGTGATTTCACTGCTATCTTTTGTCCAAAACCAAGTTGCAAAGTGTTTCGAACATGAAACAAACCAGATACACTGTGACAAACAATGCTGAGATTGCACAAAAATTGCATCTAATTTGCACCCTTTTTTGCAGCAGCACACAAGAAAAATCACTCTGTCATGTATAAACCAGCTGTAATGTTTAGGACCAAGTGAAATTACAACTACTTACAGTGAGATTTGGAGGGTTAATGACTGGATATATATTGACTATTTCTTGGAGAAGAGCAGCTATTGTACCTGCATATTATAGCAAACAAAATTTACAATTATGATATCATATTATATCATTCCATCAGTTACTGGAAAAATGTTCTGAGATGGTGCAGCAACTTACCAAAGGAATGCCACAGCATTGGAGCTAAATCAGGGACCACTTCTCTCTTTTTGCTGTAATAAAACGTACAAATTAATACTAGCTTTAAGTGCATGGACATCAACTCTCCGGTTTTGCCGGTAGTCTCAAGATTTTTCGCTTCGTCTCCCAGGCAAAAATCAAGACCACTGCCATACAATTACTGTATTTCTCCTGGGAGAAGTTCAACATTTCAAGGCAGTCTCCAGATTTTGAAGTTCGGAGATTGACAATCCTGTAAGTGCCTTCCTTATTTTAGCACTATACCTATTAAAGTTGGCTCCTGGTTAGAAGAAAAGAAGTTTTCAAGAGAAAAATCCTAGTTGTCATGGATGCCAACCTTTGTACTTGCACATGATGGTCTATAGGTTAATGTTTAGATCACCATAAATGAATATGGTACCTTAGCTCTAGTAGTGCATGCTCCCTTGTGTCGGGACTTGACAGTTCTAGAATCCAAGAGTAGATCTTTTCCCGTTCCACATCAGACAGCCCTGTTGTCTGGGGCGTAGCAGCATGGGGGTGGGAAAACCCCCTCTACGATAAAACAATGTGTAGGTATGAGAGATTTGTGGGCTAGCTAATGCATCATCATCACGGTGGCCGCAGCAGAGTCGCATGCCTGGCACATCAATCCTGCCTGTCAGCCATGCAGACTGCCAGTTCAATGACAGAGACCACCCCACATCTCTCTTCAGCCAATGCAGAAAAAATTAAATTACAAGGAAGAAGAAGGTGAGAGAATTCTCGAACCGAACATGATGTAACTCTATAACAATGCAGAAAAAAAATCAATTGCATTAATTTATGCTTGCGCCTTTGCAGTAGAGGTCCTAAATAAAACTATTACGATATCTTCAAGAAGTGGAAACGAGCATATTACTTTCCCTTTCAGGCTAACATTCCTGTAAAAGAAAGCAAAAAAAAAAAAATCCCACACCCAAGTCTATATTTTTGAAACGGACCATCAATTTTCTTAAAAATGCCAACTCATCTGCGTCCAAACTCACCGGCTGCCCTAACTGATGCATCATTTCCTTTCCACTTCCAAGGAATGGAACCTCGGAGCCCAAAAACGAAGCCAGAGTACAAGATTTCTAGAGAAACAACAACAAAGAAAATCTAAAACAAAGATGGCGGAGTCGACTGTGAGAGAAGTCAAGTGTGTTACCGTCACCAAACTCATAAAACTTTCCCGGTCAGAGGCCTGGGCCGAGGCCACGAAGGCAATTCCAAAATGTCGGCCAACTGGCAGTGAAACAACACAGCGAAGTTTTGATTTATTTCTTTAGTTTAATGTGTACCTAAGATGCAGGGATTGTGGAATTTGATAGGGAAAGTAAGCAGCAGTGCTCCTAACTTTCCTTATGAAGTGGGGGAGAGGCTACCGGCTTCTGAGAGCAAATCTCCGTGGGCCGTTCATACAGGGAAGAAGAAGGTGAGAGAATTCTCGAACATGATCTAAAAGCTCTAGAACAAGTAATCAGAATTGAAGACTTGTAGTGATCAGCTATGATTATTCTTGCTGTTATTCCAGGCTACTGGTGAACCGGTTACAGTATTTGCCTTAGATGTGAAAGAGTCCACAGACCACAAGGTATCGTTATTAAACAGGGTTTCAGCATAAATACTTTTTTTATATTTATCCTTGCTGTCTATTTTTTCTGACAGAAATATATAATTCTTCTATCATGATTTGTAAAACTGGGTACTTTAAAGCTTTTCAGTTGTTCAGAGCTGCAAATATAGATATTTTTACTTCAGCTGACATATTTATCTGGCAGGGCTTTTTTCGCTAAGTACCATTGGCTACTAATTGC
This sequence comes from Scolanthus callimorphus, assembly GCA_033964015.1. Classification (NCBI taxonomy): domain Eukaryota; kingdom Metazoa; phylum Cnidaria; class Anthozoa; order Actiniaria; family Edwardsiidae; genus Scolanthus; species Scolanthus callimorphus. The sequence goes on from CM066915.1 coordinate 22,886,011, forward strand.
CACAGAAAAAAATAGCTGCCACATAAACTTGGATCTCAGCCGAACTCGGAAAGATAGGGTGCTATTTGGCAACTAGCTCTATCATTTGGTAGCCAAGCTCCCTTAGTTAGTCGCCATTAGTGACTATATGGTGGCATTGACCAGCACTGTCTGGTAAAACGTTTTCCTGCTAGCAGAGGCCTATTTCCTTGGACGAAAAGAGACCTCTACTCTGGATCAAAATGAACCGAGCTGTTGATCATGCTTTGTGGTTTCTTACTAACTGAAATGTCACATGGAGCAAAATGGAGTGTGGGCACAATTACATTAGTGAAGAATGCACATAGATATGGTAGATATGTGTGCACATAGAGTAAGATCATGACAGGGCTGGGAACCATCTAAGGTTGTGGATGGTGGCAAAACTAAGGACTTTCAACCACAGCAGAGGTCTATTTTCTTCCTGCTTATCAGTGAATACAAAGGAAATGAGGCCTTTGGTGGCAGGAGAGTGAAACCTGGGACATACTGTAAATTGGACAGCCTAGTCTCTTGCATGTAAGATTTCTGGAAAATACAAAAAACATAGATACAATTCAAGTCCTATCGTGACATACCTCCAGGTCACCAATTGTAACCAATTAATACAAATTATTATCACAGCACATCGATGCACTGCCTAAATATGGTCATGGAACGCCAATAGCTGTCTTCTGTACATGACAGCTATCCTGCGATATCCGTCTCTGAGGGAAATATGATGTTTTGAGCTCGTAAATAATACACAAAAGTCATGTTTTTCGTTTTTTTTTTTTGTACTATCGATGTGCTGAATAATAAAACATTATCCTGCTCGATTTTGCAGAATATCGTCTGATTTTAGCCAACTCGGGACTTCGTCCTCGTCGGCTAAGTATCAGATGATATTCTGCGCAATCTCGCAGGATAATGGTTAAGTATCTGCAGTCCTTGGAAAAAAGGACACTGGGAAAGATCTTTAGATAACAATTATACTAGTAGGTAGACAAAATTCAAAAGCTAATTAGATTCAGCTCATGTTTGGCCATATTGCATTTTTATGGACTAAGGTGGATCTTTAAAATTGGAGTGTGGCCCTCTTTCTTTTCTGGCTTCAGGATTCCTGTGGCTCATCTTTTTTGCATGCCACAGGGATCCTGAAGCCCTGAAAACGAAGCTCTAAATAACGAGAGGAGAGCTAGCACTAATTTCCAAGCAATTGATTTACATACCATACAGTAGAGGAATTTATGGGGAGTACTTGTAAGTGCACTTCAAAAATCCATTCTGATTTACAGAGAACAAACAGGTAATACTGCAGTACATGCATGTCCATCTAAAGTTCAATATAATTGTTAATCGCCATTGATTGTACAACATATTGTGCATTTAAAAAGTATATTTGTTATTTTTAAAATGGTTATAGTAACTTCACAGGAAAAAATTGCTTAAAAACATTAATGGTTTGGTAGCGTGTTTCCATTAATGTGCGAAAAATGTTAATGAGAAGACCACCTTTCCCATTAATGTTTTATGTACATTAATGGAAAACTGCTACCAAAACCATTAATGTTTTACACAATTTTTCCTGTGTATTCTGCAGCTAATGTTGTGCAATGGTTGGCCAGTCATACCACAATATTGCTAATTCAATTAATTTGTGAATTTTGTGTTACTAGGTCAAACTCGCCAAATCCGCTATCAAAAGACTGAGGACTCTTCGTCACCCGAATGTTGTGACTTATATTGACAGTTTAGAGGTAAGAACCATGGATCCATTTAACCATTTCAACCAAAAATTCTGGTTGGAACATAAGTGATTCAGTGATTTTTTCTGTCATTCCATTCTGGATGTCACATATAGCTGAGCAAGAAAACAATACTAAAATGGGAATTGTTTCAACCAAAGGTTCAACCAAACTGAAATTTTCTTACAAATGGACAGCACGGCTGGTAGTATCCATTACTGTGAAACAGAAATGTACATTATTTAAGGCTTGTGAAAGTCATTTTGATAAAGTATAATACAGCTGCTGCCTTTCATAATTTTTTTTTTCATGAATAAAGCTTTATTGTTGTAATTCATGGTAATGCCTGTTAAAATCAAATAGGAGTGGAACTTTTATGGCATTACTAAACATAAGATAGCAAAAAAAATTACTCCATTGTCCAATACACTGACAAATTATGCAAGGCATTGTCTAAAACAATGGAGTGCAATGGAGTGTATTATAGAACGAGGCAATACAATGGAGAAGAACAATACCATGCATAAATGTGTCAGAGTATTGGACTAGTATGCCATTCAGTGCAGCTCAGGGAATTGATTGCGTCCCACAACAAGGGAGCTGGCTGTTACCAAAACAATTAAAGAGAGTTTCTCATGACAAAGCAAATAGAGTGTTGTTATGCACCAGTCAATCTAAGCCCCAGCACCCCTCACCGAAAAGAGCAAAAATCGCAATTGAAAATGGCCAAAACGGCAAGCCCTAATGTCCCCCTTTTTATTCATAATTTAATTGGTTAATCACTATTGTTTTCACTACAGTTTATATAAAATCCACTCTACCTGTAAACTCAATTTGTTGCCATGCAGGAGGCTTATATTCACACCGTTATGCTCTTATTTCCTCACGTAACACCTTTTTAACCTTTAAACTGCTATTTTCCTAATTCCTATTGATGCCATACACATATTTTAACACTTTCCAAACACAACCAGAAACAAAACATTCTTTGTAGTCCACTTGAAGAAAGCAGTGCTAGTAGGGCCTGACATTATGACCATATGTTGCCAATGGAGACTTAGGGTTTGGCGATCAAAAATTTTAACCTACTCGCCAAATGGTGATTTACCTTTCCTGTCTGTAGGTTTTTTTTAAAAACACCCTTTTCAAAATTGGCTGTCAGCATTTATTCTGGAGAAAAACATGCCAACCAGATTTCCTTCATGGCGACCAAACTTATAATTTGGCGACTAGAATGTTTTATTTAGGCAGCAATGGCACTTCTAGAAATGTTGGGTCCAGGCTAGCAGACCTCATTACACATAAGCCTCACAGCTCACTGCGCTTTTGAAACTTTGATGGTTCATTTTTAAGTGCATATATCACTTCCTCCAGAAGTCAACACGATCGGATTTGAGCTTTCTCCCAACCTTGGGTACCAGGCCTATATCCAAGTATTCTTCCCTCTCGGTTGAGTATGGAGGCCAGGTGACTGTGCCCGGATCTTGTGGCATTCTATAAAATAAATGGATCATAAGTGAGTTAGAGTGCATCAGAAAAAAACTATTCGACGGACTCTTCGCAAGAATAGATTTAGAATTTACAGGCTATAGCAAAAGGATAAAAATGTGACCGCGTGCATCATTTAAGTCTCTTAATAAGAGAAAGAGGTGTTGTTTTCATCAATATCGCTTATGGAGGTTTAAGTGTAAAGGGACAGAATCTCCATACTTGCAGCCCGTAAGCTGAATTGCGCTGGGTCTCATAGCGCCAATGGCTGCCAAGCGGTCATAGGAACAGACACTGAGGTTGGTCACTCCGCCTCCTAGTGGGACCTACGGCTTTACGTCCTTATTTGAGAAGACGCGAAGATCACGAAGATTTTTCTACGACTAATTCGTCTGCTGATATCAAATTATCAAATGAAAACAATAGGAGGACTGGCTCAGGAGCGGAAATGCGGAGTCATGGTACATGAAACTTACCCATTCTTAGCAAAACTTGTCCACATCTTCATAGCCGTTGAGCTCACTTTCTCGTCTTCTTCGTTGTAAGATGGCGTTTGTCCAATTTTCGGAAGAAAATAATCCTTGATAAATGGCGAACCGAAAATAAACTGTAATTCAGCAACGTGTGAACACCCCACCCATGAAGGGTACTCTGATAATTTACTACGGTGGGTGAATTGGTAGAAATAGGTAGGGATGCCAGCCTTCACGAAACTTCTGGCGCTAAACACAGCTGGCACAACAAACCAGGAATCACCAAAAAGATCACTCCAGTTTCTAACCACCTCCTCCGGAGTTGGTTGCGGGTTTTTCATGTATTGTTTCAAGATGATCTCCTTTATTTCTTCAGACTCGCCGTTTTGAGTAAAACTTGTCTTTTGGAGGGCTGTCTTGAAGCTTTCCAGGTTAGGCTGTTCTGTTACTGGATACGTGTAAAGCGCCCCTTCATCGTCCGTTGCGCCGACAATGACAGCATCTGGCTTGTTGAACGTCCTTGTGCTAAAAGAACTCGCGGTTCTTCAGGGAGGAACTCACCGTCTACATTAGGGACAGGAAGAGACGTCCCAATCAGAGCACAGTCACAGACACCTTGCGCCTCAATAATCTCCTCGACTGTTTTCTTCCGAAGACAAGACATTAGCTCTGTCTTCTCCACGCACTGAAGCCTCTCTAAAAACACATCAAACCTTGAATCATCGTGTTTGATGGAAAATGAGCCGAAAGGCGAATTTGCTACGCCGCTCATAAGAATTCCATAGCGAAAAAGACCTTTTGACAACGGCGATAACATATGTAGCCCTACACTGGCTCCACCCGCGCTAACTCCAAATATGGTCACTTGAGCTGGATTCCCGCCAAAACTGGCGATGTTCTCCTGAACCCATTTGAGTGCCTGCACTTGGTCAAGCATCCCGTAATTTCCTTTGAGTGGGGTACCAGGAATGTTAAGGAATCCCAAAAGACCCAGCCGGAAGTTGACTGTGACTATAATGACGTCATGATAAGAAGCCAATGCTGAGCCATCGTACAAGTTGGTAGATCCAATGTAGAAACCTCCACCAGTAAACCAAACCATGACGGGAAGGCTGTGGTTCTGGCCGATGTTGGCTGGTCGGTAGACGTTAAGACTCAAGCAGTCCTCATCGGCATTGGTCGCTAACAAGAGAAGATAAAAACTTCAATTTATAAAATATGTGAACTTGTTTTATGTCAGGACGACAAGAAGACCCTCCCACCCCTCAAAAAACCAAGAAGATATTTAACCCTCCTTTGCAACTTCTGTGCCAGCTGATTTCTTGCTCTCAAATTGACGGATTTCGATGAGGTTTTTGGCTGCAATTAGGGGTTGCTACTGGCAAGCTACATTGAGTTTGTACCTTAGCACGTGACCATGATAGAACCAATCAGAGCGCGCGCTTTGATCGAATAAACATGAGCTATATAATAATATACACTTAATGACTGCTCCCGAGGGAAACATCAGTTCTGTTTCCCGAGAATCTCGAGAGAGAAACATCGAGATTCGAGGGAAGCAAAACTGGTGTTTCCCAAGGGAGCAGTCATTAAGTGTTTTGTTATATAGCAAAAAATAACCTGCAATTATTAAATCAAAACAAATGTATTTCAAGAACGAAAGAGAAGTTACAAAGTGTGTGCGCGACTGCATCATGTAAAATAAAAAACACTCCTAAAATCCCACAATTTTCTTGCATTAGCAAAAACTTATCAAAATTAGCAAAGGTTTTTAAAGAGACACGCGTGTTTACAATAAACTTCTATTTTTCCCGCTCTCAAACGCGACGCGCGAAGGCAATATTCCCCTATCGGTCAATAATTTTTCGAAATATTGACTGATCGGGGAATATTTGATTTGTACTTCACCATGTGACCTTGATTTAGCCAATAAGAGCGCGCGCTCGGTTGGAGTGAGCACTCGCTATATAACAACACAAAATATTGACGGCTAGTTGAGAGAAAATATTTTCCGTATATATCTTATTAGACATTTTAATGTACAATATCTCTCGTCTTTTCTCGTCTTTTTATTTGTCTCGCCCGAAGACGGGCTCGGCAAAATACTCCAGACTCGAAAACATTTCCAGCGATATTGTACATCAAAATGTCTGATAAGATATATATATTGATGACTCACGACAACGCAGAGTGGCAGAGTGAATCGCGAAATGCTAAATGAACATCGTTTAAAAAAATTTTCGGGCTTTTTTGATGAACACGCCGGTTGTACATTCCGATAAAACGTATACACGACAAATCCAACTTTTCGCCTTTCGCGCTTTGTAGTATGTACCGTGAAAATGGGCATACCGTTTGGACCGGAAGGTATAAATGGACCACGACAACATACTGTTCTCTGCTGAGTACAATCAAGGACACCCTCCCATGCCTTAGATAGAGCCCTTGGCGCGGAGAACCGCAGCTCGCCGACGGGTGGATCGGCGTATGGAATCGCGTGAAATACTTCAACGTCTTGTCCATCTGGTACCATCTCATACCGACCACGGATAGCTCCATCCTTTAGCTGTATCATCGGGCCAATTTTACCCCGCGTTTCGCTTGCTTTTGCGATTAAAAATGCGCAAAAGAGAATAAAAGACAGTCTATTAACTGCAGGCATGTTTCACACAGAAATTACTTCTGAATTCCGGTAGAAAGTTTGGTACAATGTTGCTCTTTTCCTAGTTGTTATGTATTCTGTGCTTGAATCAAATGTCATGATCAAAAGTGCTCTAAAGATTGCGTCACGCAACACTTTCCCATTCGCAGAAAATGACAACCGGCTATCTTGATACACGGGCTCAGTATTCTTGTGGAAACTATATTCAACGAGTTTGTGTGTAATAAATCGGGTTGAAATTGTCTCGTTATTCGGGTTGCAAAACTTCACGAATCACACTGAAAATCATACTTTATTAGCTAAAAACTAATCGAAGAATACTTTCAATTGTTTATCTAGTCCTAAATACAGGTTTTTTTGCTTACCGGTTTGTACGAGAGTGTTTTTCCCGTTTTTTCATGAAGAGCGGATCCGTGTACACGTTTTCCCCAAGAGAATATAATAACCTGAATAATGAGCCAATTTCAACCCGATTAATTACACACAAATACTCGTCGAATTGAGTTTCCACAATACTAATACTGAGGTAAACTATCCTATAGCCCGTGCTTGATATGCATGTTTTATCTTGTCGTGCTATGTCACTCAGACGCTGGCATTTTCTGCTCTTTGCAGTCGGATGCTCTGATCTACCTGGTTACCGAACCCGTCACGCCATTAGAGGTCTACATGGCGGATGAAAACAGCGTCAAGTCCGACTTGGCCATCTCTTGGGGCATTCACCAAATAGCTGTAAGTACACGACCACAAACGGTACGAATCAATTTGATAGCTCCACGGGTAGTTGGATAACACGAGTGGTTTCCATTCACCAAACAGCTGTAAGTACACGACCACAAACGGCACGAATCAATTTGATAGATCCACGGGTAGTTGGATAACACGGGTGGTTTCCATTCACCAAATAGCTGTAAGTACACGACCACAAACGGCACGAATCAATTTGATAGATCCTAAGTTAGTTAAGAGCTTGGTTGCGAACTTGGCAACCCAGTTGGGAACACGGGAACCAACTTCGCAACCTGGCGCGGAAAAGTATTGTGAAAACAACTTTCTCAAACTCATTAATAATTCATCAAGTTTGAACAAAGAAAATCATAACCGTGGAGGAGCTCGGAAAACGCAGTCTTAATTTGCATAGAATTTTGAGATTTTATTTCTTCTTTTTCTCGGCATTAAATCATTCGTTTGAGAAGCAATATCAAACACTAGAGAGCGTGTTTCATCAGGATTTCAAACACCTCGAAGTCGGTTTAAAAATCTCGGCTTTGCCTTGTTTCTTCAACCACTTCTCAGTGTTCGGAAATCCTAATGAAACTACGCTCTATAGTGTTAGATATATTACGTAAATCTCTCCAACAGGCTGGTCTCAGTTTCCTGTGTAATGACGGTAACTTGATGCATGGTAACATCTGCATGTCCTCTGTATATGTGGATATCGCTGGCGAGTGGAAGCTGGGTGGGGTGGAGTACATGCAGCCTCTAGAACCCCCTCCAGGGTCTGAGACCCAAGACTTCGGCATACTTCCGGCGCTACAAGTCTACGATCCTCCGAGGGAAGGAAATACAGCAAAACAAACAGGAAGGTGCAGAAATGGTATGTAAGACCAAGTTTTCAAGTTACTATATACAGCTATGGATTCCAATAAAGGCTGTCATAGAGCGGATTTCAGAAGACTGTAGTGAGTAATTGGTAATCACTTTGCAATGCGCTCCTATAGGTTTTATTCAGCTGCCATTTTGCCAAACTAGTAAGGCCTACGGCAAACGTCGTGCCCGAGTCGCGCTGTTCCAATCGAAAACAATCGAAAGTTTTCTGTTATAAAGTATAATGAAGCGGCATCGTTTGAAAAAGGAAAGGTTCGACAGAAGAATTCGACGTTTGCCGTGCCCTTACATACCGAGTCAAACAAAACATCAATTTCCATCGCCTGATTTAAAGAATGTTAGCGCAATATTTTCGATTGAATTCGATAAATCAAGTAATGTAGATTGTTACTTGGAAATTTGTACACAGAATTTATCTTTTTTAATATACAACAAAGGAGTGATTGAGTAGGACTTCCAATTGATCTTCACGTCACCTGCTTGTAATTCAGTAGTTTTTTGCAGTTGTCACGAAATGAATTTTTTATTATTCTACTCAGGACTCACAAATTTATTCCTGTCAACTCCATGAATCAAACAGATGCATTAGAAATAAACAAAATAGCTTTCATGAAATATTGATCATTCTTCTAGGTCGGCTGATATGTGGGGACTTGGTTGCCTGATTTGGGAAGTATTTAATGGCACTCTGTCGAGACCAGCATCGCTCAAGACTGTTGGTGATATCCCTAAGACATTGCTATCACACTATGGAGAGCTTGTTAGTGCAAACGCGAGAATTAGACCGAATCCCAATAAGTTTATTGAAGACTGCCGAGCAACTGGACATTACTTGGACAACAAATTTGTGGATGCAAACCTCTTTCTCTCTGAGCTTCAGGTGCGTTAAATAAATCGTTCTATGGGAGCTAGAAAATCTATGAACTGAGCTCAAAATGTAAAAAAAGATCAAAAGCTATAGAATGGTTATGGTTTTGTTGTTGTGTTGTGTTTTGTTGTTGTTGATCCTTTTTTGAATTGTGCATCAGGACTCAAGGGAGGACTTAGTCTAGTGTAAATCATTACGCCGAATCTCCTTGTTCACTCGTACCTGTTTCCGAGCTTGGCTTGTCACTAAATAGAGAGAGCTCGAGACTCTAAATCCAGGACCATGTGTTTAACATGTCTAATAATGTTATCTATAGATCAAGGACCCAAAGGAACAGAAGAAGTTCTTCTCATCGCTGAGTTCCTCGGTTGACTCTTTTCCTGAGCCGTTCTGTAAGCACCGCATCCTGCCCCAACTTATCAATGCATTTGAATTTGGCGCCGCGGGTTCTGCAGTACTTAGTCCTTTATTCAAGGTATATATATATATATTTTTTTTTTTCCACTTTTTATTTTTATGTTATTACATATTTCCTAATATACAACAACAAATATACAATATTCAATAATCAACATAGAACAAAAAAAAACAAAAAACAAAAAAAAAGGAACAACAAAAACACACTTATGGCAGACGGTTTCCTTTCTTAGCAACTCCCTTTGTTGAACTAACAAAGAACAACTTTTAAAAGTTTCCACTTTTGATCATGTAAATCTAACAGGCCTTTCTGACTCGCTAAATATTGTTCAGTTACATACGTCCTCTTAAGCTTTTTAAGCAGTAAATTTAAAGTAGGGGAAAAAGATTTCTGTTTGCCTTGAAATATTAAATGTTTGCATTCGAGAAGAACATAGTTGGCAAGAGTTAAAACCTCCTTTCTTGGTTCAAAAATTCCAAAAAGGACTGTCTGAAGGGTAGGAATCCAGTCGTAATAACAGTACTCCAGAAGAAACTCTCTTATCTTTTTCCAAATAATTGTAATGAATGGACAATCAAAGAAGAAGTGTTCTATTGTTTCTTGTTCAAGTTTACACCAATGACAGACCATAGTATCAGAAATATGAAATTAAAAAGCATGACATTTGTGTACACAATACGATGAAGTAGTTTGAATTGGAATTCCCTTAGTTTGGTGTCTAAAGTTATCTTAAAGGGCAGAGAGTAAATTGCTTTCCAATCTAAATACGAATTGAACATGTCGTCATATTTTATGGCTGCTGTTGGTTTACAGTATAGGTTTTGGGCGAGATGTTCATAAAGTGTCTTAGATTTAGTCGAATCTAGGTTAAGGGAAACTGACTTCGTGATTTTCATAATAACTCTGTCAAATTGCAACGGAGACATATTAATGTGAATAAGACTTTTATCAGATTTGAGAGTTTCGCGCCATAATGGCGGAAGGGAGTTGTAAATTCTAAAAAGAAAAAAGGCATCTACCGGGGACAAATCAAAGGTTCTAGGGAAATTGGAGCGTAAATTACCTATCTTATCAAAGAGGTGACCAACTTTAACAAAGCCTTTGTGATATAAATTTTCGTTAAAAAAGGATTTCTTGTCGCTGCAAATACATTGATTATTCCAAATAACTTGGTTGCAAATTTCGTTAAAAAAAGACTCAGTACCAGAAGTGGGGTTAGCATTACAACAGCAGTTGATTGTTTCCCATTCCCGAAGGCATTCTTGATAAAAATCGGAGGGGGGAACGGAAGAAAGTCTCGGTAGATGGAAGTTACAATGAAATAATAATTTACCACCAACGCTTTTAAATAATGATTCAAAAAGATTTTCCAACCAGACGGTAGTCCATTAAAAACTTTTTTATGCACATGATTCGTTGAACAGAAAGCATTGTTTCGATATTTGGCATCCGTAGACCTCCTAATTCAATAGAGCTAATCAAAACAGCTCTCTTAACTTTGTCACGACGACCTTCCAAACAAAGTTGAAAAGAAAACTATTTATTTGTTTAATCATATCCTTGCGACAAGATATAAGAGACATTCGATACAAAAATTTAGGGATGGCTAGGGATTTGATTAACTGAATTCTGCCTAGTAATGTCAAGGATCGCCAATTCCAGGAATTTAGTTGTTCCTTTAGATCTTTAATAATAGACTCAAAATTAACCTTATGAAATAGCGTTGTATTATTACAAAAGTTTATACCAAGGATCTTAACCATTGAAGTGATTTTACGAACATTAAGCTCCTCGTTATTGTCTAATTTCATAGGCCCAAGTGGTAGAACCTCCGTTTTTTCGTGGTTGATTTTAAGACCAGAAAACGTTCCGAAAGATCTGATTGTGTCAAATAGGTGGGCAAAAGACGCCTTAGTCCTAACAAAAGCTGTGAGGTCATCCGCAAACAATGCTAATTTGATTTCGGTACCACCTATTTTTATACCCTCAATTTGAGGGTCGTCACGAATTTTAATCGCCAAAAGCTCAACCACTAAGATAAATAGGAAAGCAGAAAGAGGATCGCCCTGCCGGACGCCAGATTTTAAGGGGAAAAGGGCGTAACCAATCCATTATTCATGACACAGCTACATTGATTATTATAAAAAGTTTGAATCCATTTTATAAGCGACCCACCAAACCCGAAAGCCTCTAGAGAGGCATACAAGAAAGAGCGGTCAACTTTATCAAATGCTTTTTCAAAATCAATCGCAGCTAGTATACCCGGCAAAGATTCGACTCTAGTATAATCTAAGACATCACTGATTGTACGAACTGCATCAAAAATTGTTCGACCTTTAATAAATGCATATTGATCAAAGTGTATAATGTCCGGTAAAACCTTTTCAATTCTCTTAGCAATAACCTTAGAAGCGATTTATAATCTGTATTTAACAAAGAGATTGGTCTCCAATTTTTAATTAACCTGCGATCCTTATTCTTCTTTTCAATAAGTGAAAGTTCGTAGAAAGTTCACCATATTCGTAAGCGTAGTCAATTGATTCTACAACATACAAGAAATATCAGACCAAAAAACCTTATAGAACTCAATTGGAAGTCCGTCATTACCTGGTGTTTTATTTAATTAAAAGTCGGAAGAACAGCGGCACATTCTGATTCTGAAATGCGACCCTCACAAGATTGACGCATCAAACTTGTTAACTTAGGAATTTTATCGCTATTCAAAAACGAACATGAGCTTTTTTCCAGAACCGGATAAGAATCGTCGTCATACAAATCAGAATAAAAACTCTGCAATTCATAATAATTTTTGGGTTACAGCACTCCTTTCTATTTGCAAGGAAGACTTTCCGAATACAGGCTTTCGTCTTGTGTGACTTTTCAAGATTCAAAAAATATTTGGTATTTCTTTCACCTTCCTCGAACCATTTTGCTCGCGACCTCACAATGGCGCCTTTTGTCAGATAATCAAACTCTCTCTCATACTCAAATTTTAATGCATTTAAATCATCATAATTTTTTTCAGATGGGTCGTCCGAAACACGTATATCTGCATGGGCGAGCTGCACCTCAAGCTCTTTCAACTTTTCTCTGCGCTCACGAGCTTTGATTTTACTATAACTTATGCTTTTTGTCTAGCCTTATATTTGACATAATCCCAGATAACGCGAGGATCTTGAAACGTTTCTTGACACTCAGAGCGCCAAAGCGAGAAATCGCTTCTTAAGAGGTTAACATACTCATTATCACTTAACAGACTTGTATTTAATTTCCAGAATGAGGGGCCGCGAGGCCCGCCATCGATGCTGTTGATTTCGAGGGTAACTGAACTATGATCAGTTTTTATGGATGTTATTATATCAGCTTTCTCAATATCATCTTGGAACGAGTCACTTATAAACCAATAATCAAGTCTCCTCTGTATGAAGGGTTTTCTTTGTCGCCAGGTAAACGTTTAACATCAGGATTACGGATACGCCAAATATCGATTAGATCATTTTCTTCTAGAAAGTCTTCAAGAACAGACACAGAGTCTTTATAGATTGGTTTAGGGTCACAGTCGATTGTTGGTTGCAAACAAACATTAAAATCGCCACCTACTAACAGTCTACATTGTTCATTCGAACTAGTTATTTTGTTTTCAATGATTTTAGAAAGACGACCAAAAAAGGGACGTTGCTTAGAATTTGTATAAGGCGCATAAACATTTACTAATAACAAAGGTTCCTCCTGAATCACTGCTAGTAAAACCAGAATCCTACCTTCTTCGTCGACTTGCATATCTTTTAATTCAAAGTCCATAGAATCCTTTACTAAAATTGCGACTCCCTTATTTTGGCGTGTACCATGTGCGAAGAAGATTTTGCCCTGCCACTCAGACTGCCACTTCTTCTCGATTTCTTTACTACTGTTAGTTTCTTGCAGAAAGCATATGTCGGCTTTTTGTTTGGCAAACCAATTAAAAATCGCTTTCCTTTTTTCGGGCGTACGTATACCACGAACATTTAGCGAGAGAATTTAAAATGTAAATTAGCCATTTTCGAAGTAAGGAGAATAAACGTTGAATATTTTAAAGGAGATGCTAAGGATAGGGTGACCGCCTGTCAAAATACTACAAGAATGTGAAAACAACATAGAACTAAAATATGTAGCAGGTGTTAACAAACCAAACGCTACACTTGACCAGTTTTGTTCCAGAATGACTGTGAGCAACACAAGTGTGATTGGATTGCTTGAGGCCCCGACATTTTATGAGATTCAAAGGGCCGAATAACAAAACTTTAGTAAACAAAGCATAATGACCAAATTGCTGGGCTAGCCCTATTGGCTTACATCATAAAGAAGTGTTATGTATTGTCAGCTACTTTGAATTTTTAGTAATAATAGGCAAAAAAAGCTTTACGAGCAAAAAAAAGTGAAAATTATATATTCGGATCAGCCAAACCTACAGCTGTAAAATATTATCGATAAATAATTTATCCGGTTGTGCACGACTGAAAAAAGCTAACTTGCCCGCACTTTTTGCTTCCTTTAGTTTAGGTACCCATTTCTTTCGCCTCTGGACAATTTCTCTCGGCAGATCTGGAGAAACTGCTAGCTTTGTACCCTTCAGCTTGCCTACTCTCGACATGACATCCTCTCTATCAGGGTATCTAAGAAAACGCGCAATTATTGGCCTTGGCTTAGCGCTATTCACATCAAATTTGCCAACCCGATGCACTCTTTGATATTCTATTTGACCTGCATCTTCGATCTCTAACTTTTCTTTCAAGAACTTCGTAAGAACCTCTTCCGAGTTTTCTTTGCCATCTACCGTGCCTTCTGGAAGACCATAGAAGCGCAAGTTTTCCCTTCTCGTGTATACTTCATGATAAAGTAGCTCATCTCTCAAACACGCCACTTCTTCGTTCCCACTTTGTCTTACAGCATCCAACATTTTCTTCGTCTCCGATAGTTCAGCAGACAAGAAATCAACGGCACCTTCTATTTCACTTACGCGAATGTTTGTTTGTCGAACTGATTCCTCGACCGAAGCCATCTGACTCTTCAAAATGTTAACACCACTTTCTACGTTCGATAGCTTTTCATCCATAGTTGTAATTTTTATGTCAAGAGACTTCATTTGGCTTAGAACCGCGTCCAACTTGGTTGAAACTTCGGCAGCCATATCTAAAGCTTTAAAGACTTCGTCATCACCATCAATATTTCCCGTTTTTCCTGACCCTAGCCGTGTCCTTTTTGTAAAATCCGACTCTGACTCGGTACTACTTTGTCTAGTCTTTCTCTTTGATTGCAATTGATTGCCCTCCATTGAGCTATGAGAAAAAAAGTCGGAGCCCTCAATACACACGTCTTACTCCGCCATGCTCCCTGGTACACCTGGTACACTTGCCTTTTTTCATATATATATACATATATATACCCTTCAAAGCCATGCGGTGGAATCCTCATCGATAATGTGCAAATATTTGAATAAGTTTGATTTGATGTTGCATTCTTATGCTTATGTTGTTTGTGTCGCGAGTGTGAATAAGAAGTTTGAATCTCTGCAACTTACCTATGGTAGCAGAAAAAAACACTTGGAATTACAACCTTGAGCTATGACAATGTTGTACTTTCATAACTTCAAAACTAGTCTATTTCCCATGCACTGTAGACTTGTGTACCCTTTGCGTGCCTATTTTCTTCCCAAAAAAGTAAATTTATTTAAAACTTTCAGAGATAATAGAGCAGATTTCAGATGACTGTCGTGAAAGTGAATGGTTTCCAGCCCAGCCAATCAGGAGCCGAGCCAATTCAGGATTACTTAGTAGTCACACAATTGCTCTCGAATTTGATTGGTTGATAGAAATAAGCAGCCAATGAGAAAGCAAACCAATCGCAATCTGAAATCCCCTCAATGCAGTAGTTGGTTTTCGCCCGCCATTTTATTTTGATTTGGGCTTTCAATTATCCTTTTGGGCTGCCAAATATTCAATGAGCCCTGTCATAAAAAACATATCGACATATCGTGTAAAATCATCATCGATGTCTTGCACAGGTTGGCAAGTTGCTTGATGCAGCTGAATACGAGAAGAAGATCGTCCCTTGCGTAGTCAAACTTTTTTCCTCGACTGACAGAGCTACAAGGATTCAGTTGCTACAACAGGTAAACACGCAACTTGGGCGCCATTTTGACTGCCAGAGAATGTAATCATTCAACATCCCTTTCCATATCATTGCCATGGCAACGCCACTAAGGGCCCAACATGGCAACCAGCTGCTCATCATTGGCGACTAGATTTTGGAATTTGACAACCAGACATTACAACATGGTCACCAAATGGCGACCTAACCTTTCTAGAGTGTAGGTTTTACATTATTCTCGTAGAAAATTTCATTTATAAGAAAGAATACTTTAGTAACTGCTGAACAGACTGAAGTTATATTTTGGTGACGAAACTTGCCACTTGGCGACTACAATTTTACACTTGGTCGCCAATGGGTTCTTAGTAAAATGTTAATGTTTGTCCTGTTTTTTTTTTTTACTAGCATAACAGAAACTCTACAGATACGTTTCTGTATACCAACAGTTGTTAGCATTACACAGGAAGCTCATCAAATCTCACAAAACTCAAACACAAATGGAGCTGTTCTACCTCGTTCACAGACTTGATATTAGATTCTAGATATTGATGGATCTTTACTTGTTTCCAGTTGGAGCTGTTTGTGCAGCACCTAAAGCCACAGATAGTTGACGGACAAATCTTCCCACATGTTGCCCTGGGATTTGGTGATACTGTACCGGCCATGAGGGAGCAGACAGTCAAGGTACAGGATTTACTATAGCGCTTGTAATGGATTGTTTGTTAAGGTTATTCCCCTGTTTTGCACGGCGCACGCTGTTCTGCGCATGGACGCGCGATCAATTCGTTCGAAAATGACGCAATCGAGCGCGCGCGGGCAAGCTAAATATCCCCATTTGAGCGAGAAACACCAAGAAAAAGTCGCGTTTTGGGATATTGCGCGAAAACAAGATTGGGCACCCCAATTTTTTATTTTACCATTTTGATAAGACTATCATTCCCCTGTTATAAAAAAAGTTTAAAGAAATTTCCACGACAAGTTTTTGAGCTGTCGTCATAAAAAGCCCCAAAATGAGACACCAAAGACTCTCAAATTATCACGAGCGGTGCGCACATTTTTGCACATTTTCAAGAGTAGCGTCAACACACATAGAAAATTAAATATTCTAATGTTCGTCCTAGGTAGTGAAGCATCCAACAGTTCTGTTCAAACTTGCAAGCGAACTGGATTGCTTCATTAGTGAGCGTTTTATCACAATTTTCTTGTTTCACGTATTCCTTCACAAAATAGCCCTCACACACTAAAAATGGGGTATGTTTGCACCATCACAGTTTCTAAACGAGCATGGGCACCCCCTCTTTTTATTTCATATTTTCATTCCTTATATACTAAATAGTAAATAGACAAATTAAGAAAAAAATTCTACGACAAGTTTTATTTCAGGGGAATTACCTTAAGGTAAATGTAAAATGTAGATGTCTGAGGCTGACTCCCCAGACTTGCAGCTCGGAAGTTGAATTACTCTGTGTCTCAAAGGTGCCACATGCAGCCAAGCGGCCATAGCACAGACACTGAGAGTGGTCACTGCCAAAGGGTTTATTTCGTCCTCACTGGTTCTTTTACGTCCCCCCAGGTCTGAGAAACTGGGTAGAGTAGTAAGGCGAGACGGGCGCCACATGCTGCATGCAAAGACGCCACATGCAGCCAAGTGGCCATAGAACAGCCACTGAGAGTGGTCACTGTCAAAGGGTTTATTACGTCCTCACTGGTTCTTTTACGTCCACCAGGTCTGAGAAACTGAGTAGAGTAGTAAGGCAAGTCGGGCGCCACATGCTGCATACAAAGACGCCACATGCAGCCAAGCGGCCATAGCACAGACACTGAGAGTGGTCACTGCCAAAGGGTTTATTTCGTCCTCACTGGTTCTTTTACGTCCCCCCAGGTCTGAGAAACTGGGTAGAGTAGTAAGGCGAGACGGGCGCCACATGCTGCATGCAAAGACGCCACATGCAGCCAAGCGGCCATAGCACAGACACTGAGAGTGGTCACTGTCAAAGGGGTTATTACGTCCTCACTGGTTCTTTTACGTCCCCCCAGGTCTGAGAAACTGGGTAGAGTAGTAAGGCGAGATGGGCGCCACATGCTGCATGCAAAGGCGCCCCATGCAGCCAAGCGGCCGTAGCACAGACACTGAGAGTGGTCACTGTCAAAGGGGTTATTACGTCCTCACTGGTTCTTTTACGTCCCCCAGGTCTGAGAAACTGGGTAGAGTAGTAAGGCGAGACGGGCGCCACATGCTGCATGCAAAGGCGCCACATGCAGCCAAGCGGCCATAGCACAGACACTGAGAGTGGTCACTGTCAAAGGGTTTATTACGTCCTCACTGGTTCTTTTACGTCCCCCGGGGGAGAAACTGGGTAGAGTAGTAAGGCGAGACGGGCGCCACATGCTGCATACAAAGACGCCACATGCATCCAAGTGGCCATAGCACAGACAATGAGAGTGGTCACTGTCAAAGGGTTTATTACGTCCTCACTGGTTCTTTTACGTCCCCCCAGGTCTGAGAAACTGGGTAGAGTAGTAAGGCGAGATGGGCGCCACATGCTGCATGCAAAGGCGCCCCATGCAGCCAAGCGGCCATAGCACAGACACTGAGAGTGGTCACTGTCAAAGGGGTTATTACGTCCTCACTGGTTCTTTTACGTCCCCCCAGGTCTGAGAAACTGGGTAGAGTAGTAAGGCGAGACGGGCGCCACATGCTGCATGCAAAGGCGCCACATGCAGCCAAGCGGCCATAGCACAGACAATGAGAGTGGTCACTGTCAAAGGGTTATTACGTCCTCACTGGTTCTTTTACGTCCCCCCAGGTCTGAGAAACTGGGTAGAGTAGTAAGGCGAGACGGGCGCCACATGCTGCATGCAAAAACGCCACATGCAGCCAAGTGGCCATAGCACAGACACTGAGAGTGGTCACTGCCAAAGGGTTTATTACGTCCTCACTGGTTCTTTTACGTCCCCCCATGCCAGGTTGAGAAACTGGGTAGAGTAGTAAGGCGAGACGGGACCTCGGTTTATTGTCTCATCCGAAAGACGTAGATCACAGTAGAACAATGTTGTACTCAAAATATCATCTTGGTCTGGGATTCATTGAATAAAAAAAACATCTGCTTTGTTTTTCATTCACAGGCCATGTTACTGTTGGCGCCGAAATTGAGCGAGAAAACCATGAGCAACCAGCTGCTTAAATACTTCGCCAAACTACAGATGGACCAAGAGGTAAATATACTCTAGTCACCTCAGAGTCGACTTCCAGGACCATGCTTAGTGCGGAAGGTCTCACTTTACAAAGTTTTAACGCATGCACTTGATTTATATAATCTTCATGATAATAATATTTCATTCTTGCCTTTTTCAGGCTGGTATCAGGACGAACACGACCGTGTGCTTGGGTAAAATTGCTTGCCATCTTCCTCCTGCGGTATGTTTCTTGGCGTTATTCATGGGACTTTGTTCAACAGATTTCCATACATTTACTGTATTGTATTGGCCAATGTTAAAACTTTGGTCGCCGCGAATTTCACCTTGGTTCCCCTCTTTCTGGAGGTTCTGGGGGTTCTTATTTAGTTATTTAGTTATTATTTAGTTCATTTTATGTTTGTAAGCCCTGTTTGTCAGATGTCTAAGCTACTCCTTGGACAAACTCGACATTTTGATGATCAAAGTATAGTGAAATGGGTTTTTCTTAGACAATCATATGCAATGAACTATTTTGATTTACTTTACTGACATTCTCAACGAAGTATCTTATACACAAGCCCCAAAACCTCGAAGCATTGCCTTCCTCGTTTTTTTTTATGCAACTGCAATGACCTATTTTAACCTCCATGCAGACCAGACAAAAAGTATTGGTATCAGCATTCCTTCGCCCCTTCCGCGATCCGTTTCCTCCCGCGCGCAACGCCGCGCTCATGGCTTTCTGTGCGACAAGCTCGTTCTACAGTCTTAAGGACTCCGCTACCCGCATCTTGCCTGCCGTGTGCTCCCTTACGGTGGACCCGGAGAAGAAAGTGCGAGATCAGGTGAGAACGTCTTCATTTTATCACACTCTTGGTTATACGTTCTGAGTTGCGCTCTGTTTTTCCATTTCATTTATCTTAAATGCACATAAAGGTAGTTGGGAAGCTAATTCTTCCTGTTGATTTTGTTACAGGCATTCAAGACGATCAAGTTATTTTTAGATAAGCTGGAAAAGGCTTCAGAAGATCCAGAGTCAGCTATCAATAGCGCGGGTGAGTTGAGTACATTTTTTTGTCGGTGCAGCTAGGAGTCTAAACACGCAAACTAACTATTCACTGATCCTCTGTATTTGCTTCTAGTGGACGAAGCAGGAGCAGAGAGCAGTACGACAGCTTCATGGACAGGTTGGGCGGTATCGTCACTCACGTCCAAACTCTACAAGGGAGGAAAGGGACCTGAGACCACGGCAACGGCAACGACAGTGCCTGCACCTGGAGCTGATGCTCAAGTGCAGGGTAAAACCACTGGTAAGATGGTTTGTGTCTCTCTCCATGTCTGTCGTATCTGTCTGTCTGTCGGTTTCTTTCATGTCTGTATCTCTCCATGACTGTCGTTGCTGCCTAGTGTCTCTTCTATGCCTGTGTCTCTTCATGTCACTCTGTCATGTTTGTCTCTTGCATGTCTGTTGTTTCTGACTGTTTGTCGGTTTCTTTCATGTCTGTGTCTCTTCATGACTGTCTAGTGTCTCTTCTATGGCTGTTTGTCTCTCCATGACACTCTGTCGTGTTTGTCTCTTCCAAGTCTGTCGTTTGTGTATTTCTGTCGTGTCTGTTAATCCATGTCCGCCTCTCTCTGTCATCCTCTTCCTGTCTATTTGTCTGAACATATAACCTTTCGTCTTTTCCTACTTTACCAAAGGCTGTCAAATAAACAACATTCATCGCCTTGTCGCACAACGTTCCTGCGTTGCAACGCAACAAAATTGTTTCTGAACACTGACCTGTGCTCTACTTCGCGCAACAAATTCGTTGAACTTGCAATAAGCGTTTTTGTTGCGTGATGAGTTTAAGGCTCGGGGAAAAACGCAACACCGATCAAAACCTTGCAATGGCACCAAAGTTACGCGACAAGTTGAGGAATTTTGTGTCTCGTATTTTCCTGCCTTAACGGGCGCAATAATTCCATAAAATGTGACATGATTTTCATTTTGCGTCCCAGACGTCTCACGGCAGACATCAGCAGCACATCGAAAACCGGAAGTACAACCCGCTAAAAAAAACGAAAACGAGGCTGAAGATGATTCTGGTAGCGATTACATGAGCGAGGACTGGGTAGAGAAGTGGGATGATTTTCAGGTGATTATCACAAGAATTGATTATTTAGCAGAAAGCTGACCTACAACCAAATCTTGAGAAAAAAAAAGATTTTTTTTGGCCCCCATGGCCACCTTAAAATAACTCCATCGCCGACCATCAAATGATCACACGAACCCTAGAAATGTTTCCTCCATTGCACGATTTTGATGTGATATATCAATCAGGATTTCCAAACGCTGAGAACGGGGCAAAGCCAAGGTGATTGGAAATCTGATGAAAAAGACTGTCGAGTGTTTGGCAGTCCAGCTAATCAAACGAGTCGTTTACAGCTAAAACCGTTGCATCGCGACCCACGTTTTTAAAAACATCAAGTTATGTTTTGACTTTGCTGTTCTGCCAATCAAACTATCTGAGCCAATGAAACTCTTGCCCTGTTTCGCCTAGTGCAGTTTACTGGCTTTTCAGACAACGTCGCGACGGAAAGCCGGGGTCGCGATGCAACGATTTTAGCTGCAATGTTGAGAAACAGAAGGCATAAAATCTCAAAGATCTATGCACACTAAGATTGCATATCCAAACCACCTTCACGCGTATGATTTTCTTTGTTTTGGGAACTTTTAAAGACTTAAAGAAAGTCAATTGTTTATGTTCTCCATTTTTATCAGGATATGCCTTCAAAGCCTTCCTCAAAGGCCCCACCCAAGAGAAAGGGCATAGTAGGATCGATGAGAAATGATTTGGTGGCCGCTAAGCTGAAGGTATCGTTCCGAGTAGAAGCAAATAGTTTCATTGAGAAGCTCAGTCAGCCTCCATTTTGTCAGCCTACAATCGGGGACAAAAAGTGTTGTCGCCTATGTGGAAAAGTGCTCATTTTAGCGGCATTGACAACTTTAAAAAAAAATTTCCCCAAAAAAAAATTGTTACCAGAACCCCCCTTTGAAATGCCACCATGACATCCCCTAGGCACAACATTGAACAGGGGAGAGGGGGAGGGGAAAGAGTGCCTGTGTATAGGCTCTGAATTATGTATGGTTTGTCAATTAGGCGACAACAATTTTGTCCCGGATAGACCAAATCGCCTAGCGGTGTTTACATCTTGTTGCCACCCAATTCAGATCATGTGATAATTCCTTTGGGTGGATAATTTTGTTAGTTCTGTACATACACTCGTGCCCTCGGTCGATTGCGAAAGATGTGATAATTGTAACCACCCAAAGGTATCATCCTGATCTGAATTGGGTGGCAACAAGAAGTAAACACCACTAGCCGATTTGATCTATTGTAGCAACATACCGAGTCAAGGAAAGCATCCATTTCCATCGTCTGATTTAGGGAATGTAGTCCGATATTTTCGATTGAATTAGTAAATGCTAAATCTTCTAATAAGCCTAGTTGGAGCCCAGGGGGGTACTCGGATACAAAAATGACGGGGGGGGGGGGGGGGGGTCCGACGGAGCTCCAAATTACATACCCAAAAAAATACCTGAGCCATAAATTTGATACCCAAAAAAAACAAACACTTTTTTAGCCTAAAAAAGGCTATTTAATTCCAGCATACACATGATGCCCGTCCCATTATGTTTCCCGAAATTTAAGGCAGTATCTTGATGTTCAACTAGCCTGTCAGAAGTTTCAACACCCAAAAAATACTTTTACTACAAATTTCATTCCCAAAAAATACGTCGGACCCCCCCCCCCCCCCCATCCCCCCGTCATGTTTATATCCGAGTACCCCCCCTGGGAGTTGGAGTTTAAATTTCGTGTTTAGTGCGCATGCGGTTTTCGTCCGAATTTCTTGATTTCTTTTGTTTAACAAGAACAAAGAGAAGTTAAACAAAAGATTCGGACTAAAATCGCATGCGCACTGAGCACGACATTTAAACTCCAACTAGGCTTATATCGATAACAACAATCTATAAGAAAGTAACCAGTAACTGTTCCGGCTTATTTTCTTTTATAGCCTCAAGAGCCAGCCGGACTGGACGAGGAGGAAGCTGGGGATAGCGGAAGTGATTATGACGACTGGAATAATGATGACTGGTCTTCACTGTCGCCCACCAAGACAAAGGTGAGAAGCGCATTTTACCCGACGTGGGATGTATTGTATCGGAGTGGTTGGTGATTAAAAGTGTTCGATAGGGGAACAGGAGAAACTTGTGGCGTCACATAGTGGGTGAATAGCTTCAGGTTGAAATTTCAGGGCAAAGAATTGGCACGTTTACTGCGATTGTCATAATTCTGCGAACTCTACTGACCGACCCGCGTTACCACTGTATGAATTGCTACGCGACCTCAAATTCACGGTAGCGATTGGCGATTCTCAGCAAAGGAATTGTAATGTCAATTTTCTTGAGTCAGAAAGTTCATAATTCTAGGACAGAAAGCCAAAGGATAGCTTACAATTATTTAATTGATTTTACAATTAATGTCGACCCTCCGAAGTAGCCGAATCCAACGTTTTAGTTTTGATTGACGGCTAAATATCGCCAATCGCCCATCGCAACAGTGAATTTTGAGGTCCGGTAGCAATGCATACAGTGGTAATCAAACGAGTGAATAACTCTGGGTGATTTCACGGAGGCTTTGATAGATCTTGTGAACTGATAGGGGCTAGCTAGGCTTCAAAACACAATTTTTCACTGTCAAATGCAAACCAAACTCAGAAAACATTCGCGGGGATTTGACATAAAAGGTTTGATTGACGGAAGCCAAAACGCAGTTATGCGTTCGGAAATGTCAAGTGGGAGTTCGCAGAATTATGAAAACCGCAGTAAGGAAGTGAAGTGCAGGAATGGGCTGTTCTTTGACGTTTGATGTGACTAGTGTTTCCGTGCCTTCTCTTAGGATGAGAGTGCAAGTACAACCTACAAGGAAGGCCAGCCCAAGAGTGCAAGCCTGCTGTTCGCCGGGCCAGCGGATGCCTTTACGGGAGCCTTTGACGATGATCCTTTCTCAACGTTGGTAAGGTTTTATCGCGTCGCTTTCAAAAGCGATCACTTGTCGTATTTCTTTCTCTAGCGCGTATGGCGGCAGCTTCAGAGATTTTAATTTAGTGTTCCGTTGGCCCCACCCAGACCCTGCCCCGCACTCCGCACACATGGCGTTGTAATATTTGGTGGTCACACCATAAACTGTACTCCTCTATATTATTTATCCTGCGATAATGAACTATAGTATTTCTATAGTATTTTCTGTAATAGAAGATAAATAATATTGTTGAACTGTTTAAAACGAGTTAAAACTTTAAAACCTAGCTACATTTTACAACACCAATTTAAATATTGACATAAGTTTATATTATTTGTAACAGTCTAATGTTGATTCCAAGAAACCGACCAAAGCAACAAAACCTAATCGACCAGCATCGGGCGCGCATGCGAAGCCTGCGGGCAAGGCATCTCGGGACAGTGTAGACGATATGTGGGGATCACTGGGGAGCGATACAAATAGAGTGACGTCATCGAAGGAAGGAGACTGGGGAGGGGACGATTGGGACACTTCTGACTGGGGCTCCTTGGAGTCTCCTTCAAAGGGACCTGCGCAGTTAGGGTCCACGAGTTCGAGTAAGGGCACTAAAACGTCAGATAATAGTGGAGGCGGCTGGGACACTGAGGGCTGGGGCTCTTTTGATAACGCCCCTAGTAGCAAGCCAACAGTAAAAGTGCCCCTAAAAAGGGCCCTCAAACGGAATCTGCGGGAGACTGGGGCGATACTAATTGGAATGCGGACCAATGGGAGTCCTTGGACTCTGCTCAGGGGCTGAGCAAGGCAGAGCTCGCCAAGAAAAAACGGGAAGAAAGGAAGCAGCAACGACTGCAAGCAATGAAAGAGAAGAAAGCAACGAGTAGAGGGCCGGCGAAACTAGGCGGAGTTAAGTTACAATAGTCTCTCAAGAGAAACAAATTAGGGTTATATAGTTAGGGAAATTTTATTCAATATTGAATTCACATAACACTATAAGTGAGCAATAATATTCGTATTCAATCGGTCAGACTGGGATGAACACTCAAGTGATAACGCTAATGTGGGTAATTCTTTTGTTTCACTATTTCCAGCTAAGTGCACTTGGAAAAGGCGAAACAAAAGAATCACCAGCATAAGCCTCACTTGAGTGTTCGTCCCAGTCTGACCGCTTTAATACGAATATTGCCTATTGCGGCATGAAATTATACTCGAGAAGACTAAAATGAGTTAACTTTTAGCACTCCAATCTAGCACTTTCGAAATGTTGTTACTGCGGCTTTCATCATTCTGCGAACTCTGAACCGTGTTTTCAGAGCTTTTCGTGGATCAAAGATCCAAGAAAAAGATCCAAGAAACCCGGTAGCTTTTGCAAAACCTCTAGTGCTGTTTGTGTTTGCTAAGTGTTAGTTGTACGATCTTAGAAAGCTGCCAAAACACGGTTTGACGGTTGCTTCAGAATTCGCAGAAATACGAAAATCGCAGTAGAGGAAAACCTGCATTTAGTGCTCGAACAGTCGAGAGGTCTGTCAACGTATTTTAGTACTAGAGTCGATTTAATATAAAGCGGATATAACTGATATAATCTGGTCCATGTTTATAGCTCTTAAAGGAAGAATGTCACGGTTTTGGGTTAACTTAGTTTACTTTTATTTTAGGGTTGATGAAGTTTTATTCACAAGAAATAACCAAAATAACCGTTTAGGTTTGTTCATTAACTTTTCAGCTGCCAGATCAGTACAAATTTGGAGTATTTTCGTGTGTTGTCGAGCGGATGGAATTGGATTGCTAATTGACGTTTTTGATTCTTGCTGGACTCTTTTCAAACTTGTAAATTTGATAGTGAAAGCTATTTAATCTTACATAAGAATGCTTATACAATGCGAATTTCAGTTCTTTTTTCTTTCTTAGACTAAGCTGAAGTACAATATAGGATTCTGAGTTGTTAAAACAACCGTGACATAGCCCCTTTAAAAAGTTCTTGTTTAGTATTGATATGTCATTTGAGATGTCTGCCCCAGGCAAGCCTGCAGGAAATGTGGTTATATTACTTTCAGGTTCTTTCAAAACTTAACCTCTCACACACACTAAAAATAAATTGTCCTCAAAATAAAACAATCAAGTAATTGTTCAAATGCTCATTAAAAGTTCACCTTGTACCTCTCATAATACAGTGTCAGGCCAAGTCTAATTATTTTTGATGAGTTAAAGAATCACAGATAAATCCTGATTTTTTTAAAAGATTTTAAATCTGTACAATCTTTTTGATTTTGATTGCATTGTGTCAGTCATTTTGACTGCATCTTTGATAAGGGGCCGACCATTTAACTTTTGAGGGGGGGTGGGCTTTTTTGAAAAAAAAATATCCTGCACAGAGGTAGAAAAAAAAATCTTGCACCGACAAAAAAGCCCCCCCCCCCTCAAAAGTTAAATGGTCGGCCCCTAAACTGCGGCGAAATACCGTGTATGATTTTTATTAGCAAGTCAAAAGTCCTTTTTGGAACACAGTTCCTTTATTGGGATTCAAATTGGAATGCTAGCCTGAAGTCCAGAATTCCAATTTGAATCACAATAGAGCGAGGAACTGTGAAAAGTACTGTTGGAAAAGGAACACAAGTTATTGCTTTGTAGGACTTTCGATGTTCGTTTCGATTTGTTTCTACGTGAAGCACACGAAACCCCTTATCGGTAGAGCCTGGGTGATTTTGAAATTGTCCATGTGCTGGATGATTTCACTATCGAATCTGCTCCGTAGGTCGAGGAGATAACATTAATGAGAAAAACACGAGTTCTGAAGAGGCAATTGATTGAGAGTTTTCATCTGGCTATGCAAAAGGAAATCTCAGCCATCTTCGCATAGTTGTACCATAATGCCATAGCATGCAGACGTTTGCAATACCAGCATTGTTGAGATCTCTTGCTGTTAGAACTTAAAAGAGTAATAGTCAGCAACTCCTTTGATATCATAAGACGACTTGCGTGTAGGAATCTCGAAATAACCATTACAAACAAAGCTTAATACTTGGTTTACCGAAATCAATCGTGAATATTGTACTACATATTCTAAATCAGCCGATGGAATGGATGCTTTGGATTCTATGGGCTGACAAAATGGCGGCTGATTGTGTGAGGACCCATAATTAACCTCTGGGGTATTCCCTGTAGTCCTCTTTGCAAAATGGCGGCTGATTGAAGCAGTTTGTTGGGTCGAACAGGATGCGGTGATGATCACGGAGACTGAATAGTTTCATTGCCCCACCATGTACCCATGGGGATTGAATTTCATGTACCGGGACTCTGTTATTGTGTGAGGACCCATAATTAACCCTGTGGTATTCCCTGGTAGTCCTCTTTACGGGAATGATGTGGGTTTTACAGTGTGGATACGGAAAGCGGGCCATGCTTTTAAAAGAACTGACCAATCCGATTTGGCGTGAAAACAGTCGCACTTGCTCACCAATGAGAGCACACCTAAAACAATTTCATTGGTAAGAAAAAAAATTGTCAGGATTGATTGTTTTCACGCCAACGCGCACTGTAAGGGACAATGTTGTGATCGGTTTGTTGCGGTAAGAAACTTTCAAAATAACACCATAAAAGCTTGCTGTTCTGGAACTACATATCACTCAAATCAGTTCACTATTTTTACCGTTACCTCATTGGCATAGACTTTTATTGGCTACAAAAATTAACTACATGTCACGCCCATCGGACACAGGGCCCTTTAAACCTGATAAACGGGTAGAGAAGTGGTGATATCGGCTTGAAAAGCTTTTTTTTGTATGGAGAAGAGTACACTTTTAAAGGAAACTCGGCATATTACTCGATGCAAATTTTCAGTTTGAACTTGTGAAATGCGAAGAAAAATAGGAACCCCATTGGGACCTACAATATCAGCCAATCACAGCTGTTGAATAACAATAGACCATTGAAAACAAAGCGTAAAGGTTCCCGGTTGACTATGGGCCTTTAACTCTAAACGTTTCTTCTCTATCTTATCGCCAAGTACTGCATCACCGATGTCCGGCTGAAATGAGGTATACGGCTTGTCTCATCGCTCGGTTATTCTGTGTAATCTTGTCTGGTTCTGTCATAATATTGGCGCTGACCTCGCGCTTTCACCGACAGTCTTGATGTAGCATTCATTGTTGACAAGATAGCGGGAGCTTACATTCTGGATCAACACGCGGGCGATAAGAATGTACGTCTAATGAGCAATTAACTGATAAGTAGTGACCTAAGGGGTAACGTTACTGCGAGCGAGACGATCAGGGTTTTTTCCTTCATATGTCGCGTTCACACGCTGCGATTTTAGCCGCGATTTGAGGTTCCATTTATTCGGCGATCGGCTACCTCATCTTGCGCAGTGTTAGCTGCCGTTCCCCGCTAGCAGAGCCCTCTTTTCTTGTGTATTCTCTGTACTTAAAGAGGTCATTGCTAGCAGGGAAAAGCGGCAGACGATTTGGCTCTACGATATCTGTTAGTTTGTTGTTGATCTCAAAAAAGGTCGCACCCGCATCGCAGTGAAATTTGAACTTGTTCAATACGCCTGCGACGTCGCGGCACGTCACGGCGACATCGCAAGTGGATTCGCCACTATTAAAGATCGCCGGCCACTCACTCCGCGCTATATGCATTGCCGTTTGCAGCTGAAATCATGCTGTACGAACTGGCATTTTAAGTACATCTGCGTGTCTGAGGTAGACGAAGTGGACAGCGCGCTGGTATTGTACGATGGACTTGTTTCTAATTGTTTTAAATGCTCTGGCCGCTGGAATCAGTTCCCCAGCCCCGCTTGTTATAAATGCTAGTTAATTTGTGTACCGCCTATCAATTTAAAGGGACATGATCACATAGAAAACACTAAAATAATTATTGTCACAAAATACAAAAATATTCTCTGAAATTGAAATAGTCAGTTAAAGAAAGAAGTACGGAAGATTTCATTGGATTATGATGAAGGATTGCTGAGATATGAGCGAATTAAGATGGATTTTCTCATGTAAGCTGTAATTACAATCCGCGAATATATTTGCAATCCTACATCGAAATGACCTCAAATTTTCACCATGTCAAGTTGAAAGCATTCTTTACAAATTTGACTTGTTATTTTTATTATTTGTGATATTATATTTTTGATGTCTTCGGTGACCATGTCCTTTAAGTTTGTACTTAGTGATTTTGTTCTACAAGTGAAACTTGAAAAGCTGGGGTAGAAGAATGTTTATTTGATATTTTTTTTTCATCTGAGCCAAACTCAGGATGCGCTGGAAATGGTTTTCAGATGAGTGTCGAAAATAGTAAACGCATAGTTAATACATTTAGCCAATCAGAAACGAAACCCGTTCAACAACCAGCCAATCAGGAGGCGAAATAAATACATTTAGCCAATCAGAAACGAAACAAATGACGACGAAAGTAGTGACGACGACGAAGCAAGTTCATTTGCGTTTAGTCGCGACCAATCATAGAAATAAGACCGGGACAAACCGTGTTTTTTGTATTCATTTCTTTGCAGTTTCATTGGCTGAACAAACACCAAAGACCTCAGCCAATAAGAACGAGTTTAAAAAGCGAAATTCTGATTTGCTTTCGACAGTCCTTTGAAATCCGCTCTGTAGTGAATGCTTTACTACAATGCTTAAGCCCTGGCTAAACTAGGACACATGTAGCGCGCCACAATCATTCCTTCGTGTTTCCCAGTTTAGCCACGCGAGAAACATTGTTGCGCGCAACACATTTTGTAGCCGGGACACAAAGAAATGTTTCTTCGCAAGACAAGAAACATGTTATGTGTCCGAGACACACGCGTGCGCGCGATGTTTCCTAGTTTAGCCACTCGGGAGGACAAAAATGTTGCGCGCTACATGTGTCCTAGTTTAGCCGTAGCGTCTCTGGTAGCTGGTACGTTAGGTATGTCTTTGTGGTCTTGTAACATCTCCCGTTACAGCAGAAACGTGACAGAAGGCCCGTCTGTGCATAGTAACCCTTTTTTCGCATTCATGACCGTTCCAGTGGTGAAACGTATAAGCACGTGCGCATTCTGATAACTAATTGCACAATTTTCTCCTTTCATAACCGCGTCGAGTCCTACGTTGTCCTTAAAAATGAAACTCAATCTTAAAAGGCGTCCTGGAGCCGAAAAGTTTTTAGCTTCAAATGCTCAGAATGTTTCTCTGGTGAGTCACCGTGATCGGTTGCATGTTGCCTAGTCATCTGGGGAAGTACTCAGCCCACACTATATGACTACTGTTTAGAGTATGTGATCGTGGGTGTTAGTGTATAACACAGGCATGCTGAGCGGTGTCAGTTAGTGTGGGGGGACATTGAATTCGATAATATGTCATTTATTTACTCCAAGCCTTGCTGTAAAGGTCGGTCTAAATCAAGTCGGTCTAAATCAATGAAAATCCTAGACGACCATTGAACGTGTACAAGTAGAACCACTTTCATGCCAACTCCATGTTTCTTTGTAGTTTAAATGTGGGTTTTTAGTTTAGTTCTCCATTCTTCAAGCAACCTGCTGTGAGAAGCCACGTCTTGGCGGGTTAACATTCCTTCACGATGAAGAAAAACGCGATTCGATCCTTTACTTAGTTTTTGTATATAGCTATTGCAATGTACGCGCCCAAACCGAAGGGCATTATGGTAGAAACAAAACATGATTTGTTGGTGATCTCACTGATCTAGCTGTTAAATTCAAGACAAACTAGAGCTTGTTTTAAAGCTAGTATAATAGTAATGTCCAGAGTTAACTAGTAAACTCGTGTACTCAAACAGTTGCGACTGAGTGTATTTATTAGCGCTTGACTTCTGATTGGTAGAAAGGGAAGCCATTCAGCAGCAAGTTGTATATAGCTATTGCAATGTACGCGCCCAAACCGAAGGGCATTATGGTAGAAACAAAACATGATTTGTTGGTGATCTCACTGATCTAGCTGTTAAATTCAAGACAAACTAGAGCTTGTTTTAAAGCTAGTATAATAGTAATGTCCAGAGTTAACTAGTAAACTCGTGTACTCAAACAGTTGCGACTGAGTGTATTTATTAGCGCTTGACTTCTGATTGGTAGAAAGGGAAGCCATTCAGCAGCAAGTTGTAATTCCTAACGATTTCCATTGATTGGCTAGACGGGATTAATAACATTTCTCGCGAAAATCGTGCGAATTCCCTTCTGCCTTATTTTTTGGTTAGGCTTCATCTATAAACATTTCTGCTAATGCGCATTTCAGAAAGTATTTGCCATGACAAAGCAAAGTCTAGAATGTTCGCATTGAACTATTGTCTTACTTTTTAAAGTCTCGAATTAGAAATTGCAAGGACGATGAGATAGTTGCATATAGTTGAGGAAAAGAACATCTAGTTTTGAATCCTAGTTACGTCTATCTACATGAAAAAACTGCAGCCAAAACTACGATTTACCAGTTCACGTTTTTGGTGGGCGTATTGGTTGTCACGTACAATCGTCAAAAGACATGATGTCACAATTGACTCAAAACCGTAATAATCCCAAATGGAGCTCTACAAGTCTTCGATAAGCTCTCCCTTTGTCAAGGGACGAATGCTAGAATGCGTATCTAAGCAACCGTGACCACGCACACAACTCAGATATGCTATCACGAATAATGTAGCTCTTCTATTTTGCTTTAGTAGAAACCCCCACTCGCATACTATCACGAATCCTGCAATCTGATTGGCTCCGCTACTCACTATCTATCACGTAATAAATAGTGAGTAGCGAAAACGTTAGTGTATAACTTTCTAAAATCATTGAAAAAAGTGTGTTTTAACAACAAGTCGAAGGTAGTATGCTATTTGGTTTCTACTAAAACAATTAGACTACTCGTTCTGAACGTGTTCTGAGTCAAATAGTCAACATAGGACCTACGGATGAAACATCGTCTGAGGCGCAAGTCACGCCTAATGATGATAATAATAATATTATAAATATAATAATTTATCGATGAAGATAATTGATTAACATTGCTCACTTCCTGCGTTTACTTAATGCTTTGTACCCTCCCTTTTAATGTCTATGAATTTATCAATACAAACAGCTTTAATTTGTGTGACCATGACAGAAAATGGTCAAGCTCAAGCAGTAATTGTTGCAATATAGGATTAGCGACAAAAAAAGGCAACAGGCAGCATTTTTCATTAATATGTCATCTTTTATTTGGATTTGTGATGCAGAACGCATACCCCACTACATTGATTGCGTTTGAAAATTTTGGCTCGAGTTGAATTTCACAGTCTAGTTCTTCGCGACCTTGCTTTGGGCCGCCAAAAATAATCACCACACTTCTGCCGTACTTTTTGACACAAGTCATTGCTTAAAGTGGCAACGTTTTGCATAACGAATGTTTGAAACCTTTTCAGAACATACTAGAATGCAAATTAATATGAGGTGTATGTTTGTTCTTTTCTTTTAAACCCCCTGGGATATACTTTCTATACCTTTCTTGTTAATTTTAAACAATTTTTGATGTCTTACTGATAGCAGGCTAATACAGAAAGCACTGAAGCACAGCCTCATAAGACACCGACAAAAGACCCTTGATCTTGCACTTCTAAAAGATTTGCGGTCTTTATTCCCGTGACCTTTGAGATATCGCCATATTGGAGCAAAACGAAAAGGAAAATAAGAAACACTTTACAAAAAATCTCGAAGTATACTTCTAAATGTACATACTCTAAGGCCAAAAGATGGTTTATCCAGTTTACTCTGTTGATGCAAGGAGGCTTTCTCTCTCTCTTGGTTGATGTTACCATTTACGTTCTTTTGTGAAACCAAAAAAAAAAAATTCAAAAAAGTTTTCAAAACTTTTAAAACTTTTAAACTAATTTCGCAAAAAATATTTCGTTTTTATCCGACAAAATATATCGTTTATAAGATTGTATCCTACTAATAATTTACGGTGTATTATTTAAAAACATGTGTTTGTGAATAACGTGTGTAAAGAAGTAACATGCACTGGTGCCCCTTTTTTGTTCACAATTGTGTCCTTATCTCCTGGTGTATGCATGTTTAAAAAAATAACTTTTGTGTATATGCTTTATAAAACGCCTTCTAGTTCTATTTGCATATAGGACTGAATTGGCCCAGAGTACAATTGGGTAAATTCATTTGCAAGCATAAAACAATGCAGTTTTGTCGCAGTATTTAAACCTTTTATCTCGAGGTGACGCGGTAGTGAAATTCGAAGCCATAATTGAGTCGTAGACCGTGTTATGTTAGATATGAACCCTAAAGGCTTATTGTTTATAACCTAAAGACAAATCAACTATTACACACTTCGCATTAAAATCTTCTCAAAATTCCGAAGCAGTTTTCGCAAATAGTTTGTTGACCGAGTTTTAACTTTAATCCGAAAATCTTCATATTTTAAGTAGTTTTACACATTGCGAAATTTGTTTTGTTCTTTATGATAGTTTTTACAGGTTTTTCACAGATTGTACTCAGACAGATGACAAGATTAAGAAGATAAAGTTTGTGCTAAGGCACACACCAAATAGTGAACTATGTCACAGACTCTGTGAAATTTGCTTCGTCGTGTGCGCTGGAGGTCAGGGTCTAACCTAAGCGGGCTTGTAAGACAGACGGACTTCATCAGCTTACTTCCAAGCCAAGAATGTTTTTAATATACATCCCGCGAAATATTTCAAATACCTAAAAAATGCCTTCTCGCAATCGGAGAATGGAGATGTGTACGGATCATTGATTTTAGCCAATGGTAGCAAGCGATTGGTCTGCTAATTGACAAGCCAATTGAAGCCCAATTGAATAAGAGTGGCTCTAGTGTATTTGGAGCTGGCCAAGTCGTGAGAAGCTGTGCGTACTGCTAGCAACAACTCGAAAGGGTTTTACATACTCGCAAGTTAACATCGCAGTCGATGGCTACAAGAAGTTATTAATACGTGGTTTTTATACCAGCGATGGCCGTGTGTCACACGCATCGGATTTTGCTGCTTGTGAGCGTGTTGGCTGGTCTGCCTTCTACTGCTACGGCACTAACATCTTGCACTACACACATCTTAGCATCGGTGTTTGGAACTCTCGGGGCTTTACTTGTTATCACGATCATAGCTGGTCTCATATGGTACTGCTGCTGTCGTAAAAAACGTAAGTCAAGTTGAATTTTCTTGTTATTGATCACCAAGGCGACTACAATAACTCCACGAGCTTCCTTGCCCACGTTCTGTGTTGCTTTCGCAGGCAACGAAAAGCAGGATTATGCAGAATTGGAGTATGGAGCAAAAGCAAGAGCCGGAGAAGGATTACAAAGCGGGGCAATTGTGGACTGCCCGAACTGCCGAAAAACGTTTAGACTTCCGTCAATTGGTGAGTTATAAATTATATGTTACAACTTTAGAACTCAAACACTTCTCAGAACAAAATCACTTCGCGATACTTTTTGTTTTGATCAATAATGATACTGGAAAAGTCCAGAAACCCTTTACGTAACTATTCTATAACAAGTGTTGTTTCCTCTTTGGCGGGTCTATATTTGCCCGCGAGAAACTTTTCTAGATCCGCCTGCATCTTTAAACTCAATAGTTACTAAATATTTGTCGACTCAATTTCTGTTTTCACAACGTTCATCAATATTTGTTCACGGCTTGATTTTAACATAATTGTATAGCTAATCGGAGATGAAATATGCGCGTTTATCAATCTCTATGACTTACCAAATCTCAGTCGTTGCTATTTTCTCTGTAATTAATGTAACTTCAATTAAAAGTCGAACTTTTGAATAATTTTATTGAATTTCAATTATGCTAAGTGTCGAAAACCTGTCCCCAAAACAACAAATTAAATTTGATAGTCAAATTTTGTTATCTTGAAATTTCTTGTCTTGTTTAACACGACAGACATGATGTATATAGTCGCCAACATTGTCCCGTAACTGAACCATCGTGGGAATTTTAAATGACTTTCATGAGAGCTTTCGCGATTAAGTTTCAAGTCTGCGTTGCATCTGAATTTATATCGATCGACCCTTTAGATTTCTGCGAAGAGAGATGATAGCTTGTTATTTTTTTCTCAAGAGGTCTCTGACTTTCAGATGCCATTGAAAACCTCAGCTATTGTCAGCTTGCATTTCTTTGCATACAAAACTCTGGATTACGCAAAATATTCAACAAAGTACTTAGTTGCTAAATATTAGCAATCTGGATTAGGACTTCTGAGCTTGGCCGATCAGGAACTTGGACGATGCCCAGTTTTCCAAGTTATTGATAAGCCGTATTTTCTTATCTTCCACAATGTGGAAAGCAATTTGTTTGCGAGATACACTGCAATTTTTGCATTAATTCCGGAATGAAGATAATAGAATTGCTATCATGATAGAAGAGTTCGTCAGCATAAAGGCAATTAACTTCGCCATAGCACGGCCCCTGCTAAAATTATTTGCATTCCAGAACCCACAGGATAGAAATGCACCTATATTGGCTATTAAAAATACATCATCGTCTGGAATTTTAACTCTTTAAACTTTACTCTTCAAAACAACTAATGATGTATCTCTTTTTAACATAAAATTGTTGCTGAGTTTAAGAAATGAAATATAAACACTGTATTTTTAATGTGGTGTCCAAATTGCTATTTTGAATGCTCTCTTGGTTATTCCGGAAGCATTTGAACTAAACGTAAGTGTCTTCATGACAAGAAAAAACAATGATTTTGTGTTATCCATTTTCGTAAACATTCAACACTTATCACCGAGTTGGTTTAAACTTCAAAAATTTATTTACAAAAGGGCGACAAAGTAGAGAGATATATTTTCAGTGAAATTCGTGACCTTTTGTTTGAACGAATCAACACAAATCTGTCAACATGGCACTTGATCGAGAGAGCCTAGTTTTCCCGTATTGGAATGTGAATCACGCGATGTCTTAATAAGATCTATCCTATCTTGAGTGTAATTTGTGGGGAACTTTCTTGATTAAAGTTTTTGTTGAGCTAGTTCACTGGCAACCCAAGGTCTTAACCGGAAGCACTTAAAATACACAAGGAGTGTGTTGGAGCTACTACAAACGCGCGCGGGCCATCTCTAAATAGTACGGCGTATTTTGTGTTCAAAGTATTTATCCTTGTAATGCTGTAGGCGCCTCTGATGTTGCGCGCTATCGGGTTACGTAGTAAAAGACCAAAAGAGAGAGCTGTCCTCTAATTATTCTTTACATACCCCTCAAATTTTAATAGTTACCTAGCGTTTCTTATAAAAAAGTTATAAAATTGCAAAAAAGAATATTGCATAATAATACAAAACAATGCATCGACACTTATAAACTTGACGCAATACTGCCCTTAATTGCTTAATTTCCCAGTAAAAGGATCAAGAGATGCACAAATCATGTACCTCTGCTTGTTAATATGGTTATTTTTCTTTGTCAGAAAGATTCCCAATTTTAGGTTGTTTTTACTACGATAAATACAGAGCATTCTTGCCATTGCTCTTTCTAAATCATGCACAACCTCGACGACGGATGCAAAAAATGCCCACAAAAAAGACAGCTAAAATGGCGATCGCGTCACTCCAGAACCCTTAATACTAACAATCCTCGAGCTCGGATTAAGCGCTGATGTTACCCCTGTTACATATTGTCTTTTCTTTCCCCTGAGTTTCGTTAATCCATGCAGTATCTGTATGTGTTCCATGCCGTGTCCTTGTCCCATGGGGCAGTGGGTGGGCGCATCGGGGTTGATATGGCGGGTGATTGTTCATTACCACAGGAGCTGTTATCCGTGGCAGAGGATTACTATAATCCGCTTGTCAGTCTACTATATTCAGCCTAGGAGGAGAACGTAGCTTGAAAAATTGATTTTTAGGGTTGTATTTTAACTCACCAGTGCCTAGATACATGTGTTGCGGTAATTAGTACCCCCAAATGGTCTCTCAAAATCGACTGTGCTCACAGCTCGCGCGACGATGATTTTTGCGGTGCTAGCTTGCTCGCGGAGTATTATTCGGTGTTAATTGCTCGCCAATGTTAAGCAATGATGGTTGGTAGTGCTCGCAAAAAGTGATCGAAAGTTTACCAAGTGCTCGCTGCTCGTATTTGCTTCAAGGGACTGTTCGTTAATTACGTCGCAGGGGGGGGGGGGGGGGGGGGGGGGGGGGGGGGGGGGGGTATTGAATCCGGATGATTTCTGCTGAACTTCTCTTCTCTTTTCTTGCCATTTTAGAGCTTGTTCTACCAGTACATCCTCGTCAACAATCGTACTTACTTTAGACGCCATTTGGAAAATAGGAGACTGATACTAGCTTTGGATTAGCGCGCATGGGGAGGGGGGTAAAATTTCAAATAGCCGTTTTTCGAAGGGGGTAGAAATTGAAACTACTTTTTTTGTACGGGGGTAAGTTTTCAGAAAACCTACAAGCAGAAAAAAACACCAGCCCCCTGCGACGTAATTAACGAACAGTCCCCAAAATCAAAATGTTCAAACCTGCACAGAAAAACTGGGAGCTCGCAAGTGCTTGCAAAGGACCATACGAGGGCCCTCTATTTCGTTGTTTTATTTTGTTTTACTTGCGAGAATATGTCCTTGAAGTAAAATGAAGTTCTTGCGCGAACTGTGTATTTAACTCAGACAATCTAAAAGCAATCATACTATGAGTGCAGGAATTTAAAAGATGAGCCTCATATTCAACCAGCAGGGAAATATGGCGTGATATCACGCACGGGTAAACATGTGTGACATGTCACGCAATATGGAATTTGAATTGATGACTAAGAATAATGCAATGTGCAAAATGTATCGTTTCTGGTTACCCCATAGATTTTCTCGAGGTCGTTGAAAACGTTATGGCGAGTGCGTAGGAACCCAGAGCGCGAGTGCTTAGGAAACGTGTCAGCCACTCCTTTGTTATTGTTTTCGTTTGAATATTAGAAGAAGAATTAAGTGTAGAAATTTCTTTATAGACATCTAAAAGCAAAGTTTCAGATTTGATTTACCAAATTCATTCAAGAAAATTGCTCTATATTATCTAAATCAGCCGATGGAAATGGATGCCTTTTCCGACTTGGTATGTTGCTATGCTGTCAAAATGGCGGCTGACACAGTCTCTTTAACGGCAATTAGACCCCCGCCACTGTGAGAATTTCATTTTCAAGGTTAATTATAATTAATATATTTCCTTTTTGGCCTTGGGGATGGAAGCACAGAAAGATGTCAATAGAAATCACCAAACCTGGATGTTGTGAAACCATACATCGGAATGCCTATATTTTTCCGTTTGTCGATGAACCCTGGTAACATTGTTGCCTAGAAACGCTCAGTTGTAAGCTCTCATACACAAGGTTTTACTGGAAGTGAAGTAGTAGCACTAAGTGAATAAAGCAAATGAAAATGGGAAGAACCCATAGACTCTGCAATGCTCGGCAAAAAATTAATACAGATAGATTTTGCTATATCGCAACCCCCTTACTAAATAAGCCAGGAAAAAATAAGCCTGAAAAAGAGGGCATTATCCTCATAGTAAAGGGCGATAACATGCTTTTCCTAGGTGAAGATTATTTAGATGTGCCAATGTATGAGATACTGCATGTCTCATGTGTCACTGTCATGTGTACTGCATTAATGTAATTTTCTTCTGCATTCGTAATAAATTTGTTGTTTGTTGTTGTTTTTGTTATTTACTAGAGTAAGAATCAATTGGCATCAGAAAATCCAAATTCCAGGTTCCATGTAGGGGCAGGGGCTCGTCGGGGATATTAAATGAAGAGCCGAATTACTAACGTCGATTTTTTTTTTAAATTCCAGACACATCCCTATCTGGGCCCACCTTCAGACCAGGTAGCAGGGAGGTTGCTGTCGATGTCCCTAACAATAACTTTAATGGATCTGCTAGTGGTCCCAAAGGGTCCCTGCAAGGACCTGGAGGTTCCTTTAATGGGCCGGCCTATGATAACGCAGGCGTGGACGTGGACGTCCCTTACGTTGTTGGGGTAAGAGGATTGCATTGTTGGTAGAGTTATCTCTTAAAAGAGCCCGTGTCAGCCACTCCTTTGTTATTGTTTTCGTTCGATATTAGAAGACGAATTACGTGTAGAACCATCTAAAAGCAAAGTTTCATACTTGATTTAACAAATTCAATCGAGAACATTGCTCTATATTCTCTAAATCAGCCGATGGAAATGGATGCTTTCTTCGACTTGGTTTGTTGCTATGCTGTCAAAATGGCGGCTGACACAGGCTCTTTAAATGGAATCATTGATGCCGCCGTCGTCATGGTCACCGCGATAATCATCAGTGGCCTTCAAAACCGTTATTACATTAATAGTTTAAATAGCACGGGCGTCGTTTTAAATATGGAAACGCGCATCACACGAGCGGCGAAAGAGGGGGGATACTGCCCCCCCCCCATATAATTGTGATGGCAGGGCCTGGCTGCCCCAATAAATGTGGTGATTATCATAATAAATGAGCAAAACACCTGATAGCGTTATCCCACGTAAGTGCGCTGTACCTTTCTGCCGTTTTTTGTCTCGAGTTTTTCATCTGCATTCATACGAGCGTCCATCAAGTGATAGTAAAGTGTAACAGCGAATTGGAAAATGATGCAGTTCTGAAGTCTTTTTAGAACAAAGATTTCCTGCTTGAATAAACTTCTCTGAACAAAGCATACTCTCTAATTGGCTAAGCGAACGTGTGACGTAAACTTTGCGTGAAAAATTGAAACCAAAATAACTTCATATCGGCTTCATTTTCCAATAACATAGGAGATGGACGCTCCTATGTAATGGGCTCCTGAACCGTCTCGATCCTAAAATTTCAAAACATTTTTAAGGGGAGCATGCCCCCTAATACCCTAGCAAAAAAGGATGGACAAGAAATGTTTATCCAATATAATTTTACTCCCCCCGCCCTGCATCAGAGCCACCCTAGTCACGCAACAGTGCAATGGTGCGGAAAACGGATAGACGCAAGGGGCTCGTTGCCATGTTCAATCATGGCCCCACGGTCATCATCATGATCATTGTCATTTATATTTATACTATATTTATATTACATTTTTAGTACAAAACCATTATTATCATAACCCATAACCATCAGACGATATCTCGACTGTTCAAACCGCGGGAGCACCGGAGCCGAGTCAGCACGCCACGCACTAATTTAATAAGAAAAACAGTCATGGCGCGAGCCATCCCGGCAAGCGCGGAAGACCTGTCTGGCCCGCTCGCCGTGATGAGTCCCCTCCTTGTAAACATGCCCTTAACTAATTCTCTCTTTTTTAGCCTACAATAAAAACCTCAATTCCTCGAGCCCCGATGGTTCCCTCGGGCTAGTTGTAGCTGAGGAGAAAGGATTCCAGAAGCCGTCCATGTTTGTACGAAAAGTTATGCCCAACAGTCCTACCGCGCAAGTCGGTGAACTAGAATATGGTGAGTCAATGGCGGTTTGGCTCATCTTTTTATTGTTCAAAAACTGGGTTAACCCCGGTGTAAGAACCATTCCCGGATGGAACCTTAGCCTGCTCGCAGGCGCTAGAAATAAATTTTCGGTCGAAAAAGTTTGCTTTCGCGTGGACCTCATCTTGGATTGTGAGACAAGCTGGGTTTGCGTGTCCTATGGGGCTTCCGTTATAATATTTCCTTGTTCACGTTTGGTAACGTACATCGCGCACGAAATGGTATTACAGATGTCATGTCTGGCCATCGGGATACATATTTACCAAATGAAACTCGTATGGTCACTCCACTGAAGTTAAAATGGGTCTGTCGCAATATTGATGACTTTACTAAGTGCCGACACGCTGCGCAAGTTTGGTAGACTTGTAAAACTTCAAATGTGATGTAGTGCTCTAGCTCTGGGACATTATGTGCCTGAGTGAGCTTTACTATAGTATCTCTTTTGTATCAACGTTTGCATGATATAGTGAGCGAACTTTCCGTTTTTCATCAAAATGTTTTATGAATAATCGCTCTACGCAGCCACTTGCTATGTTATTGTGAAGGACGCTCGGCTGCACGCTTAAGTGTTTTGTTCATCCGCCTGTCGTTGGGCGCGTGCCAATATTCCTTTAATGATGAATAGCTAAGTCTTAACTAATTGCGTCGAGGACATTGGCACTTACTGATCCATGGAGAAATGTGCCGTTAAGAAAAACGCTAGCTGACAAAAAACGTTTTTCATCAAGAATATTTCCATCGTATTGCATCGATTGTTTTAGTATGTTGAATTCGCATGCATGGATTCCGTCGTAACTGCTCGAGGCATTACTTGTTACTGGCGACCCGATGTTTTATTGACAGCGCGCGAGAAGGATAATTACGTGACCTTCGTATACACAGAGCGCAAGCAAGCATAACAAATAAATAAGTTTTGATATCGTTTGAAACTGATTATTCCCTGAGAAATAATGCAGAAATTATGCAGATTCGTAGGGGAAAGCAAAGTATGGAACTCTCACAATCCTTGTTGATTTACAGAAAATGTATGAAAAAATAATATGCTTGAAGAAACTATGGGCTTGAAACCGGTTTGGAATGTTTCTTAACACTTGTAAGACATGTCCAGATTGGAGAAAGTCTAAGATTGAGACTTTTGAGTGATAATTTTCAGCTTCCATTTCCCCACAGAACAAAAGCAAATAGCTTCCCGTACGCTATGCGTACCTATGTTTTAC
Organism: Scolanthus callimorphus; assembly: GCA_033964015.1. Classification (NCBI taxonomy): domain Eukaryota; kingdom Metazoa; phylum Cnidaria; class Anthozoa; order Actiniaria; family Edwardsiidae; genus Scolanthus; species Scolanthus callimorphus. The sequence continues at coordinate 22,927,269 of CM066915.1, forward strand.
ACTTGTAAGACATGTCTAGATCGGAGAAAGTCTGAGATTTAGACTTTTGAGTGATGATTTTCAGCTTCCGTTTCCTCTACAATCTTGAAGTATTTTCGCCATCTTGCCCTTTCTCGTATTACCTTTACCATCCTTTTATGATTGACCATTTGTTTTACCAGGTGATGAAATTGTGGGGATTAATGGGGTGAAGACGGAAGGCATGTCACATCAACAGGCAATGCAGATGATCAAGGAATCACCTGACAAAATAGATCTCACAGTGGTCAAAAATTCCCTTAATATTAAGAGTAAGTATTTATGTGTCGTGTGTCTGTCATACCAACCCTGCATCTGCGTGTGTCTGTCGTACCAGCCTTACATTATTGTAAACTAATCACACGCACTGCTTCTTCCCCATAGGTGAAATGAAAGCGAAGAAGCCTTCAATCAGAGGCGGGGACACTGTTATCACCATACCAGAAGGAGACGTGTCTTTGTCCGGTCCTCGAGTGTCCGGTCCAGGCAATTCTGGGCCAAATGCATCTAAGCCCAAAGTCAAAGGGTCTGGCATGAGCTGCTGTGGAAAACCAAAAACAAAAGGAGACTCGAAGTTCGCTTATGAAATGGAGCCAGTAGAGTACAGAGGACACTCTGCAAAAGGACCAAATGTTGATGTCCGAGGGCCGCGATCACATGTAGTAAATATTGGAGGTGATGTAAGTGGACCAGATGTCAAGGCCCCTGTCGTCGAGGGCTTTACAAACGCTGCTTTCTCAAGTCCCGATTTGGATGAAGACGTCGAGATGACCGGAGGAGACATAGACATACGCGGTCCAAAACTGAAAGGGCCTGAGGTAGAGGTCCCTAGATTCTCGGGGACAAAGGTGTCAGGACCTAAAGGGCCTAAGGGATCGCTTGAAGGCCCAGATGTGGATTTCAGGGACACCAAGATTAAAGGGGGAGCTTCAGGAGGATTCGATGTGGACGGGCCCAGATTATCTGGACCAACAACAGATCTCGATGCTTCCTTTGATCGTCCCAAAGCTTCATTGAGTGGTCCAAAAGCGAACATAAAAGGACCCAAGATCGGGGGAGGTGCCTCTTTTGATGGACCTAGTGGTTCCGGAAGGGCCGAAATTGAAGGGCCGAAATTCTCAGGACCATCAACAGATCTTGATGCCTCTGTCGATGGAGGAGACATTCCGTACATTGTTGGGGTAAGGACAGTTATACGTGGAATCATCTCTGTTATTCTGAAATTAGCACAGTGCAGAAAGAGATTTGGTAAATAATTGCGGGATTTGAACCCAAACCACAGGAAGCCCATGTTCGAGGATCCAGCGCTATTTTCTCGGCCGCGAAAATTCACGCCGGGTGAACCTTTTGGGGAGCGCGCGCAACCCGCAAGATACTCGAGCTGCACGAAATCCAATCTCAATTTAGTGCACATTCCTCAAATTCTCGTTAGTTCAAACTCCTCCTGGCCAACAGAGTTGCCTGCGAACCTATTAGGTTAATGTAGTTGACGGCTTTGTTTTCTTTCCGCAGCCGACTGTTGATACTCTCGTACTTAAGGACCAGAATGGAGCTTTGAAGTTCCTGATTGCCAAAGAGCCCGGTATGCCTAGCCCTGCCCTGTTCATCAGAAAGACATTCGCTCCTCCTTCTGCGATAGGTGGCCTTGAACCAGGTGAGTTTTATGGGTCATCAAGTTTTGTACCATAACGCGCGCGTTTCTCGAATTCTGATTGGCTCTCAGCCATAAAAGTATATACCATGTGCGTGCTACGCTGTCGAACGGTAGTATTATTGCTCGTGCCGTTTCACGCACTTTACTTGCGTGACCGTTAGTACAGTTTTTGTCTTGAAGCACTGATATAACTAGACTAGACTTTGATACATGGAACGAGCACGCGATGAGGCAGTTTTGCTAAGAAGCAATCGTCAAAAATACGATTTTGTGATAACCATTTTGTGATCGTTCTTGTTGCAGCAGCGAATTCAACCATTTTAGCGAAAAGTGCCTTAACGAGCACCAAGCGAATTTAACGTGCAAATATCGGTAGAGAAAACGTAATTGAAAATTTAAAAAAATATATTTGGTACGGTATTTCGTCAGTTAAATAAACGCTGTGAAATTTCCAGTATTCAACTCGTTTTTTCTGTTTTTTACATTTCTCCATGTACCATAGCCTGATGGTAGCACGCGTGAAAGGTTGGCAGAACAATAATTGCTGTGAAAATACGAGCCCCATGGTAATTATTTTTCGACCAATCAGAGCGCGCGTACTATCCAGGTTATTTGTTTCGACCAATCAGAGCGCGCGTACTATGCAGGTTATTTGTTTTCGACAATCAGCGCGCGTACTATCCACGTTATTTGTTTTCGAGCAATCAGAGCGCGCGTACTATCCACGTTATTGTTTTCGAGCAATCAGAGCGCGCGTACTATCCACGTTATTTTATAAACCTATGTGGCAACTGACACAGTCAAGCTTTGCACGTTTACTAAAGTGAAGGTGCTCTGCAATGCGGAGGTGCAATGTAGTTTGTTTAACATTTTCGGCTTATTAACAAAGCAACCTTTGTTATACATTGTGTAGCTAAGCGTATTTCCATTTTTTTAACCATTCAGGTGATGAAATCGTTGGCATAAATGGCAAATCAATCCGAGGAAAATCACATGAAGAAGCCATGAACATGATTAGGAACTCACGAGACAGACAAGTAGACCTCACAGTCGTCAAGAATTCCAGGGACAAGAAAGGTAAGAAGACATACGGTAAAAACCCGCATAAAAGAACAAGCGGATTAAGAACACTCAGGCTGAAATTTGGTCGAAAGGGCACCTTATATATAAGAACACGTGTATCCTTTAAAATGGAAATTGTTCTTGTATACATGACTGCCATTTTCGAGTTCAGTAACCTACTGCGGTAGAGTACATCAATATAATGTGCTAGACCATTGCACACAAAATTTACTAATTGTTACTAAATGACTGTTATTGACTGTTGAAAGTGTATGCAGTTTTTAATGTTATGACCCCTCTACGAAGGACACATCTGTTCAGAACCCCCTCCCCTTGGAATTTCCTTTCCAGGGGATCGATCGTTCTACACCCACCCCTCTGGAGTTTCCAAAAGAGCCGTTGACAAAATTTTTTCAAGCAAACGTAAATGAATGATTTTTGATTAAAACTATTATTGTTCTAAAGTGTTTGCAACTATAAAATATGGACAATTAAAATACTTCACGTGTACCCCCATTTACCTCTATGGTGTATATCCATCAAAACCATGAAAAACCCTTCAATCCCCACTCCCTCGGAAATTTACTCTATCGGCCCCCACCCCCTTGGAATTGCCGCTGCCCTCCATTGGTGGTGGTGAGGGGAGGGGGGAGGGGGGTTGGTATGGATACTTTCTGGAGTCACACATTTTGCAGAAAACACTCAATATGTACAACAACAAAATCAGCCTGAATTCCCAAAACACATATTCTTTTGATCTGCCAAAATCCGTGATATTTTTACACCCTGGGTGAACAGGGCTTTTCTTCGTGTGCTGAGCACGGAAAAAAACGTGTTTTCTTTTCGGAATTCAAATTTTAAAAAACTATAGCACTTATTCTTACTTCGGAAAAGCACATTTTGGGAATATTTTGGAAATTAAGACTACGTTTAGTCTTTTTCCATTCTAAGACCAAAGTGACCAATGTTTGAACAGCATGTTGGCCACGTGTGGTGTCTACAAATCCCGATATAGACACTACATCCGAGGTACCATGTTTATATCATGCAGTGTCTTAGTCATTCTGTTAAGGTACAGAAATCCTGATTCGTTCGATTTTTTTTTTCAGCAAACCTGAAGTGGAGCAAGCCACATCCTGACCTTGGAATAGATGGGAAGGTGTCAAAACCTGGATTTACCTGTTGCGGCTCGCCAAAGACAAAGGGAGAATCAAACTTCGCATACGAAGCCAAGGGCGACATCCCTAAGGGAGAAACACTCGGAGGGACTTTAGAATACGGAAAGCGAAAAGGAGACATCGATGTTTCACTTGATAGACCAGACATTAAAGGCAAGAAAGGAAAGGTAGAGGGGCCGAATGTTGACGTGAAAGGGCCAAGAGGGAATGTTAATGGACCAAGCTTGAAGGGCAACAAGAAAGGACCTAAAGTAAAATGCTGTGCGTCATCGACGGACGGAGATTCAGATAACGATTACGAGCTTCCTTCGGCATCAGCTGATTTCCGTGCCCCTAAAGGGAAGGGGGGTGTCCATGGACCTGATTTCGATGTGAGTGCCCCAAGGGGCTCGTATGATGCAAATGTAGGAATAAAAAAACCTAAGGGGAAAGAGTTTGAAATCCCTACTCTGTCGGGACCAGAAGTAAACGTGGATGGTCCAAGACTTCCAGCAGTCCGGAAAGAGATAGATATGCCGGATATGTCGGTCAAGACACCCGATATTTCAGGCCCATCCTTAGATGGAAGATCAGACATTAACGGTCCGGATGTTAACATCAAAGGATCTAAAATTGACTCACCGACTTCGATGCCCCAGATGCTGATATCGAAGGAGGTTGGAAGTTCAAGAAACCAGATTTCAAAATGCCCAAGTTCAAGGGTCCATCATTTGGTGGAAAAGGAAAAGGCGACATTGATGGTCCGGACTTCGATGGAGAGTTCGACGGTCCTGATGTCAACATAAAAGGACCCAATGTGGACACTCCAGATTTCGAGGGTCCATCAGTGAAAGGCGATATCGATGTACCAGATGCTGACCTTCGAGGACCTTCGATAAAAGGGGATATCGATGTACCAGATGCTGATATAGAAGGTGGCGGAGGCTGGAAATTTAAGAAACCAGATTTCAAAATGCCCAAATTCAAGGGTCCATCATTTGGTGGCAAAGGAAAAGGCGACATTGATGGTCCAGACTTTGATGGAGAGTTCGACGGTCCTGATGTCAACATAAAAGGACCCAATGTGGACACTCCAGATTTCGAGGGTCCATCAGTGAAAGGCGATATTGATGTACCAGATGCTGATATAGAAGGTGGGGGAGGCTGGAAATTCAAGAAACCAGATTTCAAAATGCCCAAGTTCAAGGGTCCATCATTGGTGGCAAAGGAAAAGGCGACATTGATGGTCCGGACTTCGATGGAGACTTCGACGGTCCTGATGTCAACATAAAAGGACCCAATGTGGACACTCCAGATTTCGAAGGTCCATCAGTAAAAGGCGATATCGATGTACCAGATGCTGACCTTCGAGGACCTTCGATAAAAGGGGATATCGATGTACCAGATGCTGATATAGAAGGTGGCGGAGGTTGGAAATTTAAGAAACCAGATTTCAAAATGCCCAAATTCAAGGGTCCATCATTTGGTGGCAAAGGAAAAGGCGACATTGATGGTCCAGACTTCGATGGAGACTTCGACGGTCCTGATGTCAACATAAAAGGACCCAATGTGGACACTCCAGATTTCGAGGGTCCATCAGTGAAAGGCGATATTGATGTACCAGATGCTGATATAGAAGGTGGGGGAGGCTGGAAATTCAAGAAACCAGATTTCAAAATGCCCAAGTTCAAGGGTCCATCATTTGGTGGCAAAGGAAAAGGCGACATTGATGGTCCGGACTTCGATGGAGACTTCGACGGTCCTGATGTCAACATAAAAGGGCCCAATGTGGACACTCCAGATTTCGAAGGTCCGTCAGTAAAAGGCGATATCGATGTACCAGATGCTGACCTTCGAGGACCTTCGATAAAAGGGGATATCGATGTACCAGATGCTGATATAGAAGGTGGCGGAGGTTGGAAATTTAAGAAACCAGATTTCAAAATGCCCAAATTCAAGGGTCCATCATTTGGTGGCAAAGGAAAAGGCGACATTGATGGTCCAGACTTTGATGGAGAGTTCGACGGTCCTGATGTCAACATAAAAGGACCCAATGTGGACACTCCAGATTTCGAGGGTCCATCAGTGAAAGGCGATATTGATGTACCAGATGCTGATATAGAAGGTGGCGGAGGCTGGAAATTCAAGAAACCAGATTTCAAAATGCCCAAGTTCAAGGGTCCATCATTTGGTGGTAAAGGAAAAGGCGACATTGATGGTCCGGACTTCGATGGAGACTTCGACGGTCCTGATGTCAACATAAAAGGACCCAATGTGGACACTCCAGATTTCGAAGGTCCGTCAGTAAAAGGCGATATCGATGTACCAGATGCTGACCTTCGAGGACCTTCGATAAAAGGGGATATCGATGTACCAGATGCTGATATAGAAGGTGGCGGAGGTTGGAAATTTAAGAAACCAGATTTCAAAATGCCCAAATTCAAGGGTCCATCATTTGGTGGCAAAGGAAAAGGCGACATTGATGGTCCAGACTTTGATGGAGAGTTCGACGGTCCTGATGTCACCATAAAAGGACCCAATGTGGACACTCCAGATTTCGAGGGTCCATCAGTGAAAGGCGATATTGATGTACCAGATGCTGATATAGAAGGTGGCGGAGGCTGGAAATTCAAGACACCAGATTTCAAAATGCCCAGGTTCAAGGGTCCATCATTTGGTGGCAAAGGAAAAGGCGACATTGATGGTCCGGACTTCGATGGAGACTTCGACGGTCCTGATGTCAACATAAAAGGACCCAATGTGGACACTCCAGATTTCGAAGGTCCGTCAGTAAAAGGCGATATCGATGTACCAGATGCTGACCTTCTAGGACCTTCGATAAAAGGGGATATCGATGTACCAGATGCTGATATAGAAGGTGGCGGAGGTTGGAAATTTAAGAAACCAGATTTCAAAATGCCCAAATTCAAGGGTCCATCATTTGGTGGCAAAGGAAAAAGCGACATTGATGGTCCAGACTTCGATGGAGAGTTCGACGGTCCTGATGTCAACATAAAAGGACCCAATGTCGACACTCCAGATTTCGAGGGTCCATCAGTGAAAGGCGATATCAATGTACCAGATGCTGATATAGAAGGTGGCGGAGGCTGGAAATTCAAGAAACCAGATTTCAAAATGCCCAAGTTCAAGGGTCCATCATTTGGTGGCAAAGGAAAAGGCGACATTGATGGTCCGGACTTCGATGGAGACTTCGACGGTCCTGATGTCAACATAAAAGGACCCAATGTGGACACTCCAGATTTCGAAGGTCCATCAGTGAAAGGCGATATTGATGTACCAGATGCTGATATAGAAGGTGGCGGAGGCTGGAAATTCAAGAAACCAGATTTCAAAATGCCCAAGTTCAAGGGTCCATCATTTGGTGGCAAAGGAAAAGGCGACATTGATGGTCCGGACTTCGATGGAGACTTCGACGGTCCTGATGTCAACATAAAAGGACCCAATGTGGACACTCCAGATTTCGAAGGTCCATCAGTGAAAGGCGATATTGATGTACCAGATGCTGACCTTCGAGGACCTTCGATAAAAGGGGATATCGATGTACCAGATGCTGATATAGAAGGTGGCGGAGGTTGGAAATTTAAGAAACCAGATTTCAAAATGCCCAAATTCAAGGGTCCATCATTTGGTGGCAAAGGAAAAGGCGACATTGATGGTCCGGACTTCGATGGAGACTTCGACGGTCCTGATGTCAACATAAAAGGACCCAATGTGGACACTCCAGATTTCGAAGGTCCATCAGTGAAAGGCGATATTGATGTACCAGATGTTGATATAGAAGGTGGCGGAGGCTGGAAATTCAAGAAACCAGATTTCAAAATGCCCAAGTTCAAGGGTCCATCATTTGGTGGCAAAGGAAAAGGCGACATTGATGGTCCGGACTTCGATGGAGAGTTCGACGGTCCTGATGTCAACATAAAAGGACCTAATGTGGACACTCCAGATTTCGAGGGTCCATCAATAAAAGGGGATATCGATGTACCAGATGCTGACCTTCGGGGACCTTCGATAAAAGGGGATATCGATGTACCAGATGCTGATATAGAAGGTGGCGGGGGATGGAAATTCAAGAAACCAGATTTCAAAATGCCCAAGTTCAAGGGTCCATCATTTGGTGGCAAAGGAAAAGGCGACATTGATGGTCCGGACTTCGATGGAGAGTTCGACGGTCCTGATGTCAACATAAAAGGACCCAATGTGGACACTCCAGGTTTCGAGGGTCCATCAGTGAAAGGCGATATTGATGTACCAGATGCTGATATAGAAGGTGGGGGAGGATGGAAGTTCAAGAAACCAGATTTCAAAATGCCGAAGTTCAAGGGTCCATCGTTTGGCGGCAAAGGAAAAGGCGACATTGATGGTCCAGACTTCGATGGAGAGTTCGACGGTCCTGATGTCAACATAAAAGGACCTAATGTGGACACTCCAGATTTCGAGGGTCCATCAATAAAAGGCGATATCGATGTACCAGATGCTGACCTTCGGGGACCTTCGATAAAAGGGGATATCAATGTACCAGATGCTGATATAGAAGGTGGCGGGGGATGGAAATTCAAGAAACCAGATTTCAAAATGCCCAAGTTCAAGGGCCCATCATTTGGTGGCAAAGGAGAAGCTGATATTGATTTGGATGTTGATGCTCCTGATATTGATGTAAAGGGACCTGAATTCGATACACCGGATCTTGAGGGGCCATCTGTCAAGGCAGATGTTGACGCACCAGGTGTCGATGTAAAGGGCAAAAAACAAAAAGGCGGATTTGGTTCCGGTATGAAGATGCCAAAATTCCATGGACCATCGTTTGGAGGCAAAGTTAAGGGACCGAAGGGTAAAACTGATGGCCTAGACCTTGATGGACGGATCGATTCTCCTGACATTGATGTGAATGGACCTGATATTGACTCTACAGATTTCGAGAAGCCATCTGTCAAAGGAGGCATAAGTGCACCAGATATCGATGTCAAAGGGCCAGACTTCAACATTCGTGGAGAGCATGATGATTCGTCTTCTGATGATGACGATGGTTCCAAACGTGGAGGCTTCCATATGCCAAATTTCAAAATGCCTAAATTCAAAGGCCCTTCATTCGGAGGAAAAGGTAAAGCAACGCATGGCGACATTGAGGGTCCAGACTTCGATGGAAAAGTAGACACTCCTGATTTTGATGTGAAAGGGCCTGAATTTGAGACTCCGGATCTCGAGGGACCATCTGTCGAGGCAGATGTTGATGCGCCAGATGTCGATGTTAAGGCGAAAAAAACAAAAGGCGGATTTGGTTTCGGTATGAAGATACCTAAATTCCATGGATCATCGTTTGGGGGCAAAGGAAAAGGCGGTGTTGATGGCCCAGACTTCGATGGACAGATCGGTAGCCCAGATGTCAACATTAAAGGTCCAAAAATGGATATGCCAGATTTCGAGGGGCCTTCTGGAAAAGGCGATATTGATTTGGATGGCAAAGTCGACGCTCCAGATTTTAATGTAAAGGGGCCTGAATTTGAGACTCCAGATTTACAGGGACCATCTATCAAAGGAGATGTTGATGCACCAGATGTCGCTGTGAAGAGCAAAGATCCAAAAGCAGGATTTGGTTTCGGTATGAAGATGCCTAAATTCCATGGACCATCGTTTGGAGGCAAAGTAAAGGGACCGAAGGGTAAAACTGATGGCCTAGACGTTAATGGACGGATCGATTCTCCTGAGATTGATGTGAATGGACCTGATATTGACTCTCCAGATTTCGAGAAGCCATCTGTCAAAGGAGGCATAAGTGCGCCAGATATCGATGTCAAAGGGCCAGACTTCAAGATTCGTGGAGAGCATAATGATTCGTCTTCTGATGATGACGATGATTCCAAGCATGGAGGGTTCCATATGCCCAATTTCAAAATGCCTAAATTCAAGGGCCCTTCATTCGGAGGAAAAGGTAAAGCAACGCATGGTGACATTGAGGGTCCAGACTTCGATGGAAAAGTAGACACCCCTGATTTTGATGTCAAAGGGCCTGAATTTGAGACTCCGGATCTCGAGGGACCATCTGTCGAGGCAGATGTTGATGCGCCAGATGTCGATGTTAAGGCCAAAAAACCAAAAGGCGGATTTGGTTTCGGTATGAAGATGCCTAAATTCCATGGACCATCATTTGGGGGCAAAGGAAAAGGTGATATTGATGGCCCAGACTTCGATGGACAGATCGGTAGCGCAGATGTCAACATTAAAGGTCCAAAAATGGATATGCCAGATTTCGAAGGGCCTTCTGCAAAAGGCAATATTGATTTGGATGGCAAAGTCGACGCTCCAGATTATAATGTAAAGGGGCCTGAATTGAGACTCCAGATTTACAGGGACCATCTATCAAAGGAGATGTTGATGCACCAGATGTCGCTGTGAAGAGCAAAGATCCAAAAGCAGGATTTGGTTTCGGTATGAAGATGCCTAAATTCCATGGACCATCGTTTGGAGGCAAAGTTAAGGGACCGAAGGGTAAAACTGATGGCCCAGACTTGATGGACGGATCGATTCTCCTGACATTGATGTGAATGGGCCTGATATTGACTCTCCGCATTTCGAGAAGCCATCTGTCAAAGGAGGCATAAATGCACAAGATATCGATGTCAAAGGGCCAGACTTCAAGATTCGTGGAGAGCATGATGATTCGTCTTCTGATGATGACGATAATTCCAAACGTGGAGGGTTCCATATGCCCAATTTCAAAATGCCTAAATTCAAAGGCCCTTCATTCGGAGGAAAAGGTAAAGCAACGCATGGCGACATTGAGGATCCAGACTTCGATGGAAAAGTGGACAGTCCTGATTTTGATGTCAAAGGGCCTGAATTTGAGACTCCGGATTTCGAGGGACCATCTGTCGAGGCAGATGTTGATGCGCCAGATGTCGATGTTAAGGCCAAAAAACCAAAAGGCGGATTTGGTTTTGGTATGAAGATGCCTAAATTCCATGGACCATCGTTTGGGGGCAAAGGAAAAGGCGATATTGATGGCCCAGACTTCGATGGACAGATCGGTAGCCCTGATGTCAACATTAAAGGTCCAAAAATGGATATGCCAGATTTCGAGGGGCCTTCTGTAAAGGGCGATATTGATATGGATGGCAAAGTCGACGCTCCAGATTTTAATGTAAAGGGGCCTGAATTTGAGACTCCAGATTTACAGGGACCATCTATCAAAGGAGATGTTGATGCACCAGATGTCGCTGTGAAGAGCAAAGATCCAAAAGCAGGATTTGGTTTCGGTATGAAGATGCCTAAATTCCATGGACCATCGTTTGGAGGCAAAGTAAAGGGACCGAAGGGTAAAACTGATGGCCTAGACGTTGATGGACGGATCGATTCTCCTGACATTGATGTGAATGGACCTGGTATTGACTCTCCAGATTTCGAGAAGCCATCTGTCAAAGGAGGCATAAGTGCACCAGATATCGATGTCGAAGGGCCAGACTTCAAGACTCGTGGAAAGCATCATGATTCGTCTTCTGATGATGAAGATGATTCCAAACATGGAGGGTTCCATATGCCCAATTTCAAAATGCCTAAATTCAAGGGCCCTTCATTCGGAGGAAAAGGTAAAGCAACGCATGGCGACATTGAGGGTCCAGACTTCGATGGAAAAGTGGACACTCCTGATTTGATCTAAAAGGACCTGAATTTGAGACTCCGGATATCGAGGGACCGTCTGTCGACGCAGATGTTGATGCGCCAGATGTCGATGTAAAGGCCAAAAAAACAAAAGGCGGATTTGGTTTCGGTATGAAGATGCCTAAATTCCATGGACCATCATTTGGAGGCAAAGGGAAAGGCGGTATTGATGGCCCAGACTTTGATGGACAGATCGATAGCTCTGATGTCAACATTGAAGGACCAAAAGTGGATATGCCAGATTTCGAGGAGCCTTCAGGAAAAGGCGATATTGATATGTATGGCAAAGTCGACGCTCCTGGTTTTGATATGAAAGGACCTGAATTCGAGACTCCAGATTTGCAGGGACCATCTATTAAGGGAGATGTCGATGTAAAGGGCAAAAAAGCAAAAAGCGGATTTGGTTTCGGTATGAAGATGCCTAAATTCCATGGACCATCGTTTGGCGGTGGAAGCTTGAAAGATTCTGATGCTGATTTAGATGTAGCAGGGAGTTACCGAAAATTAGATGATCCTGATATGGACTTCAAAGCACCTAAAGAAGATTCTCCCGAGGTTGATATATCCGGGTTCAATGTCAAAGGACCATCCATCAAAGGCGATATTAGTTCACCAGAACTGAACGTAAAAGAGGATAAGGACAAAGGTGGATTCGGCCTGAAACTTCCCGACTGGATGAAGCGATCCAAGTCACCAGATAAACCACCCTTCAGTGGAGACATTTCGTCACCTGACTTAAGTTTTGAAGGTTCAGGTGTTAAAGGATTTAGTACACCAAAACAATCATTTGAGGTAAAGGAGCCTGATTTCGATGGAGATATTGTGTCAGTTATACAAGTAGACAATGTAGAGACTGCTCTAGAAGATCCCTTTCTTGATGTTGGAAGTGATGAAGGCGTACATATCCAAGTTGATGGGCAAACACCAAAGATGGACATTGATTTGAAGCAGAAAGCCAAATCCAGCTCGAGCTCCTCTTCATCAAGTTCATCCGACGAAGAAACTATACATTCTAAACTTAAGGGAGACTTTGACCTTGCTAAACAGCGTCACCGAAAATCTTCAAGTTCTTCATCTGAAGATAAACGGCGTCGACGAAGACGAGGAAGCAAGTCGAGCTCGGATGGTAAGGAGAGAGATGCACGTTTAAACTCGAAGGGACGCGACATAAAATTACAACGTCCCAGGAGAAAGGGCTCTAGAAGTTCAACATCTTCCTCAGACGAGGAAGTCAAGAAACCCAAATTCCCTGCGGTAGAGTTAGAAATAGAACCCGAAAGGAAGTCATCAACAAGCTCTTTATCCGGACCAGAAATGGGTGGCTCATACGATGTACAAAAACCTAAGATCAAAGGGCTCCCAAAATCAATACCTTCTTCTTCTTCATCTTCCTCATCGTCATCTTCGTCGGATGAAGCAGAGCTACGTACAAAGCCAGAAGACAAACAACAAGTACACGAAATCGTGGTTCCTGAGTACAAAGCAGCATCTAGTCCATTAACCATACGGAAGTCACTTCATAAAGCAACATCAAGTAGCAGCAGTAGTAGTTCGAGTTCTTCCGAAAATGAAGATGAAAAGAAAAGGAAAGGCGTTAGGGTTCCCTCTATGGAGCTCTCACTTGAACCGGAACAAGTAGACGTTGCGGAGAGTGCTGCACTCGAAAGCCAGCCTGATTTTGACAAAATGTTTGGAACTCCAGCAGAAGAGGATAAAGAGGTAAAGACCAAGCCGACTGTCCTCCAGGCACAGTCCACCAATGTATTCCCTGATAGTGATGGGTCTGTAAACGTCAAGCTGGTCCCATCGGTGGATACGCCTACCTACCGAGAGCCCACCTCTCCTTCCTCCCCATCTAGTATCGACTCTAAACTGTGGGAAATTGTCCAAGGCTACATAGACCAGGACTCGATCGTGGATGAGGACGGGAGACCATTGAGATCTTCCGCTGATAGGAGAGAACGGGCGAGATCCCTACCTCCGCGAACGCAACCTCTGAGGGAACTCTCGAGCGAGATCTCACTTGATGATGCTCCGAACGACCCTTGGACGAAGCACTATGCCGCACAAGGAAGACAGCCAAGAAGTGCCACCTCAGCCATTGACCTTCGAAAGGGCTCTAGGAGTTTGGAAAGGTCCTCGGCAGTTAGTCCATCCTTTGTGTTCTCCAAGATTCCTCACGTTCGTAGCCCCATAAGCACAGCCGATTCTGCTGCACGTTCACCTGATGTGAAACCGCTGTCGCCAACGAACCCGATCGAAAACAGGAGCTCAAAGAACTAGAGGGTGCGCCCAGGAGGAGACTCCACAATACCATGTTTGAGTTAAGCAAGGAACCCGAGAGACCGGAGCCGACAGACCGAGGGAGCAGGAAGCTCTTATGGGAAATGGAGACAGGAAAGCCTTCAGCAAAAGAGGAGTCAAAGCGACGATCGTACACTCCAGTAGGTGAAGTACAGCTCAGGGCGAAACCGGACGATGTAAAAGCGAAACCAAGACCAAAGTCAACTCCTCCAAGCACTGCATTCGGAAGGCCATTTGCACCAATTGAAGTGGAAATCCCCACGAAACCGGCAAGCAGAACAGAAGCAGGACCTCCCGAGAGAATGACTTCGGTATCAGATCGGAAGAGAGAGCTATCGTCTCGCTTGCCCAACCTGACGAGAGAAAGAGAGGACGCAACTCATACAGGGCAGAGACGGTTGCTTGATCAACAGAAGCAAGACCTAGAGAGAAGGCGGCAGTTCATGTCTAATACGGCGTCCACGGGTGAACCAAGAGGGCTGACGCTTCGAGAACGAAAGGCGCAACTCGAACGAGCCCAACAGGTATGGAAACAGGCCCCTACTAGTTTAAAGTCTGTATATAGCGTACTGTTAGCATAGTCGTCTTAAGATAATTGAAGAAACATCTTGACAATGTCGTTTCCAAAATGTGGATGTGATTTCTAGGTCAGCCAAAGGACCGAGAGAACCTCTTTTTGACTAGACTTTAGAACTTTGATTGGCGTACGGCAGGACACCGTTTGGCCTACGGCAGGGGCATCCACTTTGGCGATCGCAAAAGTTTAAAGCCTGTATATATAAGCGTGGTGTTAGCATGTATAGTCTTAAGATAATTGAGACATAAGATAATTGAGACTTATATTGTATTCCAAAAGGTGGATGTGATCTCTAGGTCAACCAAAGGACAGAGAGAGCGTCGGAGCCTCGTTTTGGCTAGACTTTAAAACTTTGATTGGTGTACGACAGGACACCGTTTGGCGATTGCAAATTTTAGTTTGCAGAAATATGAAAACAGGACGCAGTATTGCTTTTCTTTTAACTCCAAGGGTTGATCAACCTTTAACTTCTCCCAACTATGTCAAGACATAGTAAAACAACAAGAAAGAAGAATTTCATGAATCATCAAATAAGTGATAAGGAACAGATGCAGCACCAAATTCTCCCATCAAGTGTTTGGGGAAGTGTATTGTTTTGAGTAAGGAGAAGTGCTATTTAGGTCTTGGGAGTGAAAGGGTTAAAACAGCTTCAGTTCGCTGGTAAGACAATGCTTGCCAGCGTTTCTTTCATTCTATGCCAAGTTACTTAAGGATATTTCGAAAACTGACACTTAAGAAATTTAGGCTGGACAAATTCAACCAGTCAGAAGCATTCATCGCACAGACATTCGGAAATTAATAGCATAGATATGAAATTAAAGTAAGATAAAAGCTTCTCCGTGTGTAAAAAATATAACGTAAAAGCGTTAACGTAAAGCAAAGCCCACGCAGTCATAAAGCATGCCGTGCTTTACCTTTGTTTTGTTTTGCGTTACGCGGCTTTTGTATGCCAAACAGTGATTACTTTTTCCTTTCCAAGACAGGCTTCCAAGTAGCTCTAGAGAGTAATAAAGATAGCGAGGTTGTTCCCTCGCTGCACTCTTCAAAGCAGAAAGCAAGACCTCGAAATCAAAAGCAAGTTCCAGAGAGGAAAACTTCTTCTAGTGCGCAAAATGATGGAAATGTGTCACCAAATTCTGGATATATCGGTTCTGCGTTTTCTCAGTTGGAAACCGACGAGGGACATGCAAACTTTGTTCGGAAAAGAAATAAATCAGCAGACGAATTTTTAAATGAACAATCGAAGGATAACGGCGTTCCACAAAGTAAGCTAACGAAGACGCGCTCGCTACCTGACTCGGAATTTCAGGTAAAAGGGCACCGCACTATAGACTCTATTGAAACTACAAGAACACCTAAGAAAAGCCCAGGTTCTTTAAGCTTAAATCCAGTAAGCGTACCCGAGAACATCACAAGGAGACTGCAAAGACACAGAAGTGTTGGAGGAACGGACCAGTCAACTATTTCTGCTGCACCCTTATCCCCCGATCTTGATCGTTTGGCTTTGGACCTCGCAATCAACCCCTCCATGTCGGCAAATATTCCTCTGATGACTCAGTTGCTGATAGGAACTGATACCTCACCTTTTGAGATGGAATTAGGCTCACCTCATGCCGAGATGTCAAGTATAAAGAGCTCCAAATAGGTACATACGCGTGATAGAGGAGTGACAGGTAGAAGTCCATCCATGGGAAAAGCTGAACTTCACGTACACACTGTGTCCGATGGGCGTGACCAGGCGTGTATTGTTTGTAGCGTGACATATGGTTATGTAGCCAGAAACGTCTATGCTATAATGAGGTAGCGGTAAAAGAACTCAATCCATTTTAATCATATGGGATTTCGATCCATCCGGTTTAAGTGAGATTTAGTCATAGAACAATAAACTGTTAATGTTATTTGAAAGTTTCTTACCGTATTAGATAAACACCCATCGGACACAGGGACTTTCAATTTTCATTCGAATGAGTGTAAAATCAATGTCATAGAAAAAATCCATGACATTCCTGGGCTAATAGATTAAAATATATGAATATACGTGTAACAAACCTATCGCTGTAAAATATGTATCGTTAGGAATTCCTAATCTTGGACACGCAGTGCTGATACTGCATTTATACGCACATTTGCAAGCAATATATCAAGGAGAATATTGTATAATACGCACCTCGTAACATTTGCCATGGCAACTGTTTTCACGAAATGTGAAGTTTAGTAATTTCGAATTTGTTTTATAGACAATGTTTCTGAATAAATGTATATCAGATAATGCCAGAGTAATTTTCGGGTTAACTATTTTCACACCACGAAATGGGATGGTAGGATGAGAAAGAATTGGTGCGGTTAGGGAAGCGGTCAAAATAGTTGTATTTTGGTACTTATGTATCGTGACCCTGCACAAACAAAAGGATTCCTCTGAAAAAGTGAACAAAGAGAAAGTGCAATAACAGGGTGTCAGGTTTCCTAACCATACCCCTCTATAAACTATGATTAGTTCAGATCTAGCGTCATCCCTAGGGTTTTTCGGATGCCCGATCCTCATTTGTGATCGGGAAAGTTGGGTTCAACGCTTGCTGTGCGTATGGCGGTGTTGATTTACTCCTTGGCTTCGGACGCCCGCCAATAGGTGATGGAGACTCCTGTCCATGGCCTCCTGGGTGCGGCTATGTTTGGCCCTTCAAGAACCAATGCATCCCCCGATCGATTGATATTGAGTTGACGACGTAACGCCTAAGGACGATTCTAGATCACACCTTTCTGTAACTATTTATTCGCATGTAAAACATGATTCCTGTAATCGAGGAAGCGCAGTTTCTTCGAATGGAAGCAAGGCCGATAGCATTTTAAACTCTACATGTATAAATGTAAGAAGAACCCGCGGAAGAACCCGCGTCAGTAGTTTTTCGGATAGATGGAAGACATATTTTCATAATTATTTCCTTATTCAATTGCTTATATTTGCAATAATTAAATTGCATCAGTTTTATACCATAATCAATAAAGAGACAAGTGATGACAAACAAGTTGTGTTTTAGCTGCTATTATTATTATTGTCTTTAGATCAATTCTGTTTATGCCTAAGCAACCCCCCACCCCCCATTTATCGAGGATCGAACTCCAAATTTTCAAAAATTGGAAATTCAGAACTCTTTCGCAACCCTTGCGGAAATTTGAAGCAACCTAGAGGGAGAAGGAAACCCATTTGCGCACATATGGGCATGTTTATTGACAGAAGAGCACTTTTACTTTAGCAAACATGCAATATTTTTTTGTCCGGGAGAAAACGTAAGTAGATTGAAAATTAAATGTTTATTGACAGAAGAGCACTTTTACTTTAGCAAACATGCAATATTTTTTTGTCCGGGAGAAAACGTAAGTAGATTAAAAATTAAATTTAACGTTTTCTCTGTCAATAAGGCAACTCGTACCGTGGAAACTTTGCTCGTTTTTCGGTCGCCATTTTAGAAAAAAGATCAAGTTAATAATGTTTCACAGTAATTTATCTATTTATTTTGGCTTCACAAATTAAATTGCAATCTTGTCAAAAGAAATTATACGAAATACGAATAAAACTAGTTTGTTTGGCAAAGAATGATTAAGCTCTTGGTAAGTTTGGCTAATTTATTCTTCTTTTGAAATGTTAATTAATTTTCGCAAAATTTAATCTATTTTCCATTATTCCTCACCCACGAAAATCACTTCTTATGGGCGGGGATATAACAGATCGAAGTGTAGTGTCAATATTACATGCACGCTATATTGTTGCCAAGGGCGTAGACGCCCATAACCAAAACATGACACCTGGGAAGAAGAGTTCGCTTCCCAAGACACAACATCGCTAATGTTCTATTCTCCAAGGAAAAATACTCACACGGTTGTACAGCAGCTCTGGTGTTTCTCCTACAAGAAAGACACACGGTTCTGACAGCTCTAGAATTTCTCCCAGAAGAAAGCTACTCGCAGGAATCTATAAACAGCCGTAGCTTTCTCACAGAAGTAAGCTACACAGCTCGCACGGCTACACGTCATACACAGGTCAGGTCTAGACTTTTCTTCCAGAAGCAGCCCAAGTGCCTCTTCCAGAAGAAAGCTACGCTGTTTGTACGTTTTAACCGTTTAGAGCTTCTAAACCCTGAGAGACTACAGAGATAGCCGATATGAATCACTCTACGTGTTTTTCAATTACAAAATCAGACGTCCAACTTGCTGTCAAAGCGTATTGCGTTGAAGGATCTATGATCGTTTCATTCAACTTCTTAACAATCCTAGTCTTTGCCATCAACAGACATTTGTGCAAACGCAGCGTCTTCCTCGTCCTCAGCTTATGTCTGGCGGATCTGTTAATCGGTGTCACGATCCTCTCCTTTGCGGTTAAGATGGCGATAGCAAAGGAACTCAAAATAGGAACAATTTCTCTCAACTTTCCTGATATTTCATCGTGGGAGAATGTTTTCTCAGTTGCGTCGTTTGTCGGACTTGTATGCATGGCGTTGGAGCGTCTGTACGCCACGCTTTTCCCGCTGCGTCACAGGGATACGCACGTGGCCTATTATGTGGTGATTGCGTCTCAGTGGATGGTAGCAATCGTAGCAGGTTTACTATACTCTTATGCGTTTTACTCCTATTTCTTCTTCGCCGTCGTTCTCGGCCTACTTGGCCTTCTGGTGATATGTGCATCGTATCTTGCGATATTTATCAAAGTGAAACTGCAGCATCAGAAACATAAACAAGACGCCCTACCTAGCGCAGTTAGACGCGAGCGCGAACTGGCTAAGACTCTGTATATTGTGACTATTATTTCTCTGTTGACTTTGTTGCCTGATACCATAGAACTCAGTCTTCCTTATCACTACTTTAACACGTCCTCTTTCCACCTCGCCAACTTCATCATAAATCTACTGCGTTTTTCAAACTCGCTCTGGAACCCTGTGGTTTATGTGTTCCGCATGAAAGAGTTCAGGCATGCGCTGTACAAGCTATTGTTCAAATGTTCACGTGATCGCCCGCCTCGTATTGGTGCAATCAATGATAGCTCAGACACTAGGAACCAGAGGGCGGCTGCGAATCTGGCGGAGACATTATCCTGTTCTGGGTTGGTTTCTACAGCAATGTGTAGTGTAGAAAGTTCTAGAGTCAATAATTTTGTCATAGTCAGCGACATTCTCGAACCCAGAGCTCCCCCGGCTCGTCACATCACGGGAGAGGCTCTGGTGACAGCCATTGCCGCATGCACGATATTTGATACAGCGCCTATGAGAGAAACCACGTTCTGCGCATGCCCCGACGTTCAAAATTAGCCAATCGGCGAAGGCCCTCAAATGGGTGTCCCAAGAGCCTCCCCTGCGAGCATTCTCGAACCCAGAGCTCCCCGGCTCGTAACCTCGCAGGGGAGGCTCTGGTGACAGCCACTGACGCGCGAGATTTAATGCAGAGCCGTTGAGAGAAAGACCTTTCAGCGCATGCTCCAACGCTCAAAATCAGCTAATCACCAACGGCCCTCAAATGGATGTCCCCAGAGCCTCCCCTACGAGCAGACGAGCCGGGGAGCTCTGGGTACGAGAATGAGTCAACGACGATCCCTACAGCCGGACTGGTTCTGGGCGGGATTCCTGTGGTTAGGTTGGAGATGTAACGTCACCAATCTCATGAGCCCATCATTTTGGCCAGCGGAATCGAAGCGGAAAGATTCATAGTTCGTTTTGTTCTTGATCTACCACGCATGCTCACAAATCGCACTCCCCCCAGAGCCCCGAATCTTGGCGCTGGCCAAAAGATGACTCTGGCTACGAAGGGGGGGGGGGGGGGGGGGGGCGCAAGGAAGACAATGTGCAAGGAAGACAATGGCAATGCTCGCGCCGTCTAAATTCTTACGAATGCCCTACAATTAATCAAGAACATGTGTATCTTGGCGAGGAAATGAACAAACTCCCCGAAAAAGCCCTCCAGTGATAGGACTGGAGAGCAATCACTATGTTCGAAAGAAGACCCCTAATATCCGGTGCGCACGAGCGACATAACCACACAGGGACGTTGTAATGCAATGATAAAAGCATCGTGAAAAGAATTCAAATAGTCAATATTTCCTATGGATCATCATTATATACTTCACCAGTGGCCCTTCGACGATTTGAAAGCACTTTCTACGTTCTAAAATTCATGATATTCATAAGTTCTGTGACCAATGGGTGTATGAACCCTCACCTATATTGGTCTGACGTTAAAATTGTCATATCAAAACAGTGTCGACTTTCTATCAATCGAACGGGCTTCCTGTGGTGTCTTGTCTACTTTGTTCCCAGGTTCTTGAATTTGTAAAGCGACAGCACATTTTTCTCCCCGAAATGTTTTTTTTTGGAGCATCAACATGCAGCTGAGAACCAAGGGGTTGAGGAACAGACACGTTTTGTGCTCCTGAAAATAGCAATCGCTCACAGTAAGATAAATTTAGAGCGTATTGAAAAAAAGGTCTATATTTTTAATCTAATATCTCAGGTGCACCCTCTGTTCAAATAACCATCACAAGATCACAATATCAATCGGAAATTGATAAAAGCCGAAAAATGAAAAATTGACATGAATATTTGCACAAGGAATACCAAGCTAGAAAGAGTATCATTTCGGCAGCGCTGAAATTATTGTTGTTAGGCAGTGATATATGTTTTTTTCCTCTTGGTGCGCGAAATTTTACAAGTGTTTGCCGTTACTGTGGTTTTCATTATTTAATGCGAACTCTACACCAAGGCTAATAAATTGTGTTTTAATCAAACATCTAAGCAACCTGGTAGATTAGTGATGTTTGTGGTTGATAAGTGTTAGGTGAGCGATCGAAGGGATCCGTTAAAACACAGTTTGGCTGTCGCTTCGGAGCTTAGCAAATGATGATGTCTAAAACAAGGCTTGTAGTCTGTTCCTCAGGGCCACTCTGAATTCCAAACTCCGCGCGCCATATACAATAGGATTAAGAGACGAACTGACGAGGAGAAATAACTCTGACCAAAGAAAATACTCCGGTACCACGTTAGTAGTGCTATAGTCTCCCGTCCAAAAATATACCAAAGTGCAAACAAAATTAGGCGTGAAAGAGATAAGAAATACCAGTGTTATAATAGCGAATGTAACAGTTGCTTTTCTGTTTTTAAATGCGAACGGTTTTTTCTGATGAACGGGTAGATGAGCTGGGAGGCATCGGCCGCTGCGGCGCAATTGAGCGCGAGTTGCTTTGAGGATTTTCCCGAAACAAAACAATATAATTCCCATGGGTAAGAAAAGCACGATAACAGCTTCGAAAATCCAGTACCAGGCTGTGCTCGCTTCTTTGATGAAGAAATACTGCGCAGCGATTATAATCGACAGAACCCATATCGCGATTGTTGACCAAAGACAAGTTCTAGTGGTCATAATGGTATTATACCTTAGTGGCCATTTTACTGCGATATATCTATCAATATGGACCGTACACAGGCTGAACACAGACGCAATGACGGTCAGAAATAGACAGAACTCGAAGGCGAACTCAAGAGAAGTTTCCTTCCAGTCGTGGGAGGTGCAACGAAAAGTCACCCCGCGTACCAGTAACATGGGTCCGACCACAGTACCGGCTAGGAGATCGGCACAAGACATGGAACATATATAACGGTTAGAGATGGTCTGTAGATGCGACGTCTTGTATATTGTAAACAGTAGCAAGCTATTTCCTGCGATAGCCACCAGACTGACCAGGATGTCCAAGATTACGAAGATGGCACGCCCAATTAGATCGCTCTGTAGCAAGGCATAAACACGAGGACATACAGTTCCATTAACAGACATGTCTCGGTTTTCAAAATGCAAGTTCTCAAGGCCTCCAGTACCACGTTACTTAATACAATCCTCGTTCAGTGAATATATGCTTTGTCTAATACAGCTATTTAAATAATAGTTAATTCAAATATAAGGTGAGACCGTATGGCGCGGACTTAATGCGATTTCATTATGCGGAACTCTGGAACAACTTTCAACTTTTTTTAGAAGCAGCCTTTGATCGTACGAATAACTTAGCATCCACACTTAGAGGTTCCAGGTTGCTTAGATGTTTGATTCAGGGAACGCTTTGAAAACAAAATTAATTATTCGGTGTAGAGTTCACATAGTTATGCAAACTGCAGTAGTAATTTGCACATAAAAACGCTAATAGAACCACAGGCCACCCAGGCTCAGTCGTATTTGTCTTCCAATTTGTATCACAACACAACAAAAAACAGTGTTTAATGGGGAATTAGAAAGAATGTATGGGGTGATCTTTCGTCCGGAAATTTGTAAGAAATACTTAATAAAAATCAATGAAACTTACTTGCTGTTATAGTATTGTCCTTATTGCACACACGGAGTTTCAATAAATTAGCTCAACTTCTCCCTCACAGGGTCACCAGTGATAGAGATTTTAAGTTTCTGTTTGTTAGAGCTTTTTATTCGGAGGCGCAGGCCGTTGTTCAGGCTACGTGCTCTGAGTCAAAATGCATGTTATTAGCTGTTTAAAAATACTCACACTTCCCTGGTCTAGACCTGCAATGCCTTTTGAAGCAGATGCTGATTACTTTTTGTTTTGTTTTCATTTGCTTCAATTTCTAATCCTGCGGCGTTTCTATTCTCAAATTGTGTTTTGGCATCCGTCAATCAAACTAAGAAAATCACGGGCCAGCTCCCTAGAAATTTTCGAAACGTGCAAGAAGTCATCTTAAAACTCTTCAACACACCTAAAAAGCACCAGTCTTGGATTTGCGGACACTAGAACATTTTACAGGCATTGGTCGACTTGTAAATAAAAAGTGAGAGCTGGAATCATATGAAAGCAGTAAAAACAGGTCGACAATCAGTTTGCCGAGCACAAAAAAACTTTCAAAAATCAGGATCACCATGAAAATAAATGGATAATATTATTTTTATTTACTTGTGGATGTGAGAGAGGACTGAGCAATTGTGTTTGACAAAAACAAACTTTGATACAAGGCGGACATTGTAATCAACTTGCGACAACAGCAGAGTGTGCCGCTGTTTTAAACGTTTACAAAAAATTCGACACAATTGTGAATACAAATTGGCATGTTAGCATGTTACTATCTTTTATAGAATGTGCCGGAACTTTTAACTCTTGGCATACAATGAAAACATTCAATAGGACTTTACTTGTACATATTCACCTGAATTGCCCGTACTGCTTGTGACTATCCAAGGGAAAAAACGTACTATTTTCAAGAAAAAAACTTAATTTTGATGTATATGTCACGTTCGTCGTAAGAGAAGTGGAGGCAAATAGCTGAAATAGGAGTGGCGATCTGCGACTCTAACACATCAGAATTTGTAAAAAAATCTATAGATTATCACTTCCGGAGAATGCCGTCTCTCGTCTCTCTTCTACGTCGTGTGCTGTTCGTATCTTTGAAACTGTATCTCTCGCAGTAGCGGCAGTAGTCCAGTCCCTGAACTCTCAGCGGCCGGCGCGCGGTGGTGCGGAAACGCTGTCCTGCTGCCCGTGGCACTGATGCCCCGGCCACCTACTGGTAGACTGGGTCGAGCAAGATTAGAACTTCTTCCGATTCTCCATTTCCAATGTTCCTCGTCTTCTAACCCTGTTTGTTTGTTGCTGTTCTTCTCCAAAGATGGAACAGAGGCACCGAAATTTACTACGAAAGAACAGAATAGCTCTAGCTCGGGATTTAGAGCCACGAGATATCCTGAATTACCTATTCCAAGAGGGAGTATTCAATGACAATGACTTAGAGGTCGTCCATGCTCAAGCAACACGGCAGGCACAAGCTGAGAAAATTTTAGATACACTTCCTCGTCGAGGGGACAGGGCTTTCCAGATATTCTGTGATGCTCTTCTCGCTAGTGATTCCGTCCGACATCTAGCTGTGTTGCTACAAGTGGAGATACCTCAAGACAAACAACAAGGTAATAAAATATAGGTCCTATTGGTCTAAGTAAGGATTCATCCAGGAAATTATGTTGATGTGAATCTCGCTGTGGGATGGGCTGATTTTAGTGACTGATGTGATCGACCACAAAAGGGTGCCTGTTGTGTCAATCAATTGTTGGATTTTTTTAACATGTATGTTTGTACACTGTACTTCCAGCTTTACATTATATATTTTTTTGGCACTGTAATCATTTTATACCAGTTTTAGTTGAATCCTTCCAGTGTTCCTAAAATCAGGGCTGAGATTTTCTCCATTCGCCAGACAGGTTATATTAACCACATCAAATCAATCATATTGAAATAACTTGTTTTTACTGGCTAATAAACCAGTCAATTTAGTGTGACAGAAGTTTGACGTTTAAAACGGGCCTAAGTAATGCACTAGTCATGCTTCCACCGACCCCCAACCCCCGCGACATGCGGGGATTTTGCCA
Source organism: Scolanthus callimorphus (assembly GCA_033964015.1). Classification (NCBI taxonomy): domain Eukaryota; kingdom Metazoa; phylum Cnidaria; class Anthozoa; order Actiniaria; family Edwardsiidae; genus Scolanthus; species Scolanthus callimorphus. Next base: position 22,952,104 of record CM066915.1, read on the forward strand.
GGCAATAGTGGGGGAAATATCAGTGGTTTGTCTTGTATTCGTTCCCGATCCCCAGGGAGTTTACTTCAAATTTGCTATGGCTAAGATAACCGGCCGGGGGAATGGCGGGGGAAACAAAACACCTGTCTTTTCATTTCGGCAAAGACACTCTACTGGTTTTGATAGTATTAGGGAAGTTTCTTGTATCCATCTTGTGGAGGGTGGAATTTGTCCCTTGGGTGTAGGAAATGTTTCCCCGGGGTGTAGGGAATTTGCCAAGGCGTTCTCCCCTGGTAGGCGGTGGAATTATTTCAAATTTGACAACATCTGTTTCATATTCCCCTGCTATGTCGCGGGGGTTGGGGGTCGGTGGAAACAAATGACTAGTGCATAACCTTTTGGTAAGGCCTCCCATCCACTCTACAATGCATGGACACTAAGAACCCATCCACACAACCAGACGCAAGTTTTTGCCTTAATTTGAAAAAAAAAATGGTGTCCACACGTAGCTTGTCTGCCTGTCCACAAGAGCTGTATCATTTTGAAAATGCTAATAAGCCATATTGTGCATGTGTAATGCAGAGTCTGCGAAAGAATCTGACATATATCATCCTTTTCAGAAAGTTCTCTTTTCAGGCATCCACACTAATACGCTATGGTATCATTCAAAAAAAATTCCACTCTGGATAGTGTTTTCAAAAAGTTGCGTTTTCAGTCATCTTTTTCATAGTAAATGTGTGGACGATAGCTGTATCCTTAACAAAAAAGTGCAATTGCGTGGACAGGGTCTAAGGCCCAGGGGGTGGGGGAACTCCCATATATTGACTATACAGGAATTATCCACTGAACATGGTAGGGTTTTTGAGCTTCTGGTCATTAAAACAGGGAATACATTTTGCAGATTTTCAAGTCTGTGGTCATGAAAAAAATTTCATGTCATGGCTAGGGCATTCATTTTCCAATATTTTGTGCTTTTTGATACAAACAGGGTATGTGTGCTTGTGTGGGCATGTAAATAGAAGTGTGGTTTATAAGAATAAACAAATGTCCTTTTCCCTCCTTATTTGGAATTATAATCTGTAAATTGCCTGTATTGTTTTCTGCAGAAACTCAGCCACCAAAACTTGTTGAAGAAACTGCAAAAGAGAAACCCTCTGCTGTGAAAACCCCAGTTGAACATGACAGCAAAACAGGAGACTATTTTGGAGTGGAGATTACAGGTCGGCCTTCAGTCAAACCTGTAACAGATGCTAGTAAACCACAGGAAGACCAGCCCCAACACAATGATGACATCTATAAAATGAACAGAAAGCCACATGGATGGTGTTTAATTATAAATAATGTTTCATTTGACCCACAGAGTGCTTTGAAGAGCCGAGCTGGTTCCAATATAGATGCCAGCAATCTGCAATCTTTGTTTATGTCATTAAATTACAAAGTAAAGCGAGTTGACAATCTCACAATGAGACATATGAAAGAAAACTGTTTAGATTTGCAAAAGATGATCATCAACAGTTTGACTCTGTTGTTGTGTGTATCCTGAGCCATGGGTTGGAGGGCTGTATTTATGGTATTGATGGAGGCCTGTTAAAAGTTTCTGATGTAATCTCTATGTTCAATGGCTACCAAGCTAAAGACTTGATAGGCAAGCCCAAGCTGTTTTTCCTCCAAGCTTGCAGAGGTGGGGACTTTGATCATGGGGCCAAGCTTGAGGAAGTAGACAGTGCAATAGAGGTTGAAGAAGCTCCTGTGTTGACGACAGAGCAGTTGATTGATGAGCTCTATCCAGATGAGGAGGAAACAGACAGTGGATTTCTTGACCAGAAGTCCCTCCCCTCTGAGGCTGATTTCCTGATTGCTTATGCAACAGTTCCTGGGTATGTGTCATGGCGAAATCAAGACAAGGGTTCCTGGTTTGTGCAGGCACTTGTAGAAGTCTTTAAACAAGATGCCACTAAGGAAGATGTCCTCAGCATGCTTGTAAAAGTAAATAGAAAGGTAGCACTTGAGTTTGAGTCTTCAAATCGAAAAAAGCAAATCCCTGCTCCTGTTATAATGCTAACTAAAAAACTATTCTTTTTTCCACAAAGCTGAGTGGAGCAGCAATTAGATTATTGAATAATCATCTTGTACTCTATAATCATCAAGTGCTCTATTGCGCCGATAAAGTCATAGAAAGTTGTGCTCTAATGCTTAAATAGAGTCATTGTAATGTAGCTTTATCACCTTGTTTTATGCCTCTCTTGTGAGCTGTAGTTAGGCCCTTGTGCATGAAATAGGCATAAGGACTTGGGGTGGTTTAGGAATTCAAGCCTGGAGACAGGAATGAAAAATCTTGAGATTCTTGGCAAAACTGAGAGAGCTGACATCCCTGCCCTCCCTCCATACTTGTCAACCCCTATTGTTAAGCAATCTTTAGATGCAAGAAATAGATATAATAGATAGAGGTATCCCCAGGGGGTACATGGATATAAAAATGACAGGGGGTCCTATGGAGCTTCAAATTTCATACCCAAAAAAATACCTGAGTCATAAATTGATACCAAAAAAAAATATCTGCTCCCAAAATTTGATACCCAAAAAATTACCCAATTTTTTATACCAGCATACACATGTTGCCCGTCCCATTATGTTTCCTGGAAATAGCTTGATGATCAACTAGCCTGTAAAAAGTTTCACCCCCAAAAAATACCGGTAGAATTTTCAACCCCCCAAAAATACTTTTACTACAAATTTCATACCCAAAATAATATGTCGGACCCCCCGTCATGTTTATATCCAAGTACCCCCCTGGGGAGGTATCCAATGATGCTATGTGGGAGAAATTCAGTAAATGCATGATAATAAAGGATATTTTTAATTTTTATATATAAAATGTCCAATTGACACAGTTATAAGTGTCAAGAGAATATTTATATTAACCTGCTAAAATTGAACCGTGTTACTAAATGCTTTTCGTAGATCGTAAAATCTGGCCTTATGTGACAATGTGAATGGTGCATCGATTATACCAAATCTACCAAAAACAACGATCTGAACAAACTGTTAGGACAAAGAAGCCCTCCAGTTTAATACGAAAAGGGCATTTTATAAGAATGCACATAAGAATGGTGGATAAAACCCTCCCATTTTGTATTCTGAGAAAAAATCTTTGGGTACACAGTATTATCCATAAAATATCTGTTTTGGGAAAAAATGTGGAAAATATTTATTTTCCCTTCCTTCTAAAAAATGGCAAAAAGTGCAGATTTTGATTTAGAGTTGTTCTTGTATTTGTCACTGATATGTGGATTGAGAGAATAAAATGGAAATACTAATTGGATAGATTTTGTATATTTTTTGCACCCTCTCTCTGCTCAAGTGGCTTTTCAGAAAAAAACATTCTTTTTTGCCAAATGGAAAATAAAGCACACCCCCACAGGGACGGCGGACACACACTTTGAAAACTGTTTACTAGCTCCCCAACTCCCTATCTTTTGTTTACTCATGGAAAACTCGATCGAACTCGTTAAACTGATTGTTTATGAGATTCTTTTATGATGTTACTTATATGATCCAGGAAAATTCGTGAACTTTAAGTTTCAATTAAAATAATCCAAACTCGAAAAATGGGCAATTCCAGAAAATAAAGGTACCCCCCCCACGGGCGGCATTTGGAAATTCCGAAGGCATGGGGGGGTTTAAGAGCTCGGAATTCTGATTGCAAGGGGGGGTTTTCGGAGCTGGATTTCTTGTCACAAGGGGGGGTCTGAAGATGCCCAACTTCTGAAGGAGTTCGCGTGTTTTTTAGTCTGCTAAAATAGCGTTTTTCAGAAAGAAAATAACGATATTTCACTCGCGGAAAAACAGTCCTCGCCGCCATTCGATAGATAGAGAATGCTTGCGAGTTCGTACTTGTCCCTTCTAAGACAGAATCTCCATAATTTTTTACTGATTTCGACTGTTAGTTCAATCACGCAGCAGGTTCAACTTGTACAATCACACATTGAAATTAATATAAAGGATGTTGGCGATACGGGATAAGTTGAGCTTGCATGGACGCGCAACTTTCACCAAAACCCGCCGCAACTTTCCCTAACATATCTAATGAAATCCCGGAACAACACGGTATAGTTTAATAAACGTTTCTCTAAAATGGTACGTGTAATATGCATGTTGAATAACATGTTTTTCTTTTACTCCTTTTTAGAGTTTCTATATGGGTTTTTCCTAAGCCTCAAATATTCGAAGATTCGCAAAAAGTAACAACTAGGCTTTCCAAGCTTGGTCTAGCTCATTCTAATGTGTTTTCCTATTGGTTATATTTTGAAAAATTATTTTAGAAAGCGATTTGAAAATGTGTGTTGCAAGTAAATAGCCTCCACACTTCATTTGAAATGTCTATTCCCCCATTTCACGATCGAATGGCGAAAGTCTCAAGTTTTTCCGTGATAATATCATCCGATTCTTTGCCCCTACAATTCAAATCTTACAAAATAGCCAGTTAGCTACTAGTTAAACACGCTAAAAATTTAAATCTCATATTCAGTGGATGTTGTGAATGCCGGTGGTATTTTTTTCTTCAAAATCAAACTATCATGCTCGGTATTTACTTTGCAAATTTAATAAATTCCCGCAACAACCCCGCAACTTTTGCCTTTTCTCCGCAACGTTTCCCTCTCGCAAATTTTTACTTTTTCTCGCAATAATAAACAAGGTGGTGATTATTTGGATTCCGGAGGGGAGGGGGGTAAAAGTTGAAATTTCTGAAGGGGAGGGGGGTTTAACCTACCCGGAATTCTATATGCACGGGGGGGTAAACCATTTTGGAAATTCTGGATGCATGGGGGGGTCAAAAAACTAGTGCCGCCCGTGGGGGGGGTACTTTATTTTCTGGAATTGCCCAATACGGGGCCGGCCTAGCCTACTTCACTTCCGGTTTAGTCGATGTACCTTGCGGGCCGTCCCGCCTTCCCGCGGGACATATCACGCGGTTACCTAGCAGGTGCGAAGAAGCCGGAGTGTGTTCCACGTTGGCATACTTGGCCATAAGGACGCCATGAATCACACGGATATTGATCCCTAGTTACTCCTCTAACCCATTCCTCATGTACAATCTGTATTTAAAATGAAACTAATGAGACGTCGCCGTGTGATACTAGTGCTTCTGGTGGTAGTTTGGCTGGGTGGCATGGTATATTTTCTTTCGAACACCTCATCTACAACAAGCAAGACGGCGGAAGACAAAATACTGCAGGACCTTGGGGCGAGCTTAGAGGAAGCCTCCAGGTTTAGAAGTGATAGAAAAGCTCCTGATAGCAAACTGGTGAGCTATTTGATAACACTTAGTGTTCAATTTAGCGCTTCCTCCTTTAATTAGCCACGATTACGCAATATCAGATCTAAAATGATGTATATAAAAGCTTGACTAAAACTCCTAGGGTATGCTATATTTATTTTCCTCGTGAAGAAAACTGGTTCTCTTTATGAAAACGATTCTATTATTCCACGCGAAGCTGGTGTATAGAATACATATGACTAGAAGTCCATATACACATTTTTCTTTCCGTAATTTAACAGCGAAAATAAATATTTCTATAATAGGGCACTTTGGACACAAATCCCCTCAAATATTTGTTTACGATGTTGGGCGATTGCATGATGATTGCCTATTTACCCGTTTTGTTTTGGTGTTGTTATTTTCAAAATAATATCGAAAAAGCAGGGTTCAAGATTTTGGAAATGGCCGGCCATTTTTATGTCAAAAAATATAACAACCATGGCAAAAAAAAAAAAATGTGTGGAAACTTATCAATCGTTTCTTTATTTCAATCAATTGTTTTAACCCTTCTGGTTGACTCATGTGACCATTTCAATTGATCAAAATGATGTGATAACTGCAATTGCATACTAAACAAAAGAACTTCCATACTTAGTTCTACTGTGTTTCTTAGTCTTTCAGATGAGAAAATAAACTGAGGTCTGTCTGCCTTACATTCTACGCCTATTCAAGGCAGACGTTAAATAAGCCATTACACATTTCTAGGTCCTTCAATAAATGTTTTCTAGAAGTACCATGTAGTGTATTGATTTAAAGTAAGAGATTGCAGATTTACACAAAAAAGCAGTCCAAGGGCATAGCCGGGTTAGGTTCCAGGGTCTCCGGAACCCCCCATACAGCTCTCTGCATAATAAAGTATTCTAATACATCATGTACATAAAAGCATGAACCAAACATTGCTGAAAGGCTGGCTAAGCCCCTGCAGTTACCTACTGTACAAACAGTTCCTGTCTGAGTAATTTTGTTTACATTTTAAATGTTTTATTATCACAGGAGAAAGGGAAAGTTATTCCAAGTGAAGAGGAAGAAGAAAAAGACAGTAGATCAATCAGTAACTTTAATGCAATTAAATATGTAGCTGAGAATGGTTTTAAAGAGGGTGAAGATGCATATGCTAGAAATGCTTATAACCTCAAAGTCAGTGATGGAATAAGAATGGACAGAGATGTACCTGATGTCCGGGACCAACAGTGAGTACAATGTACCAGAGGTTCTTCCAGCTAATCTCACCTCCTGGTGTGCACAGGATTGTTTGTCAAAATGAAATGTTCCTAGGTCTAGCGAGAGTTACACAAATTTGCACAGTTTTGGGAAGCAAAAACGAGAATTAAGTGATATAAGACAAGTTTTTTTAGTACTGGTAGCTGAAAAAGTTCTATGCCAAATTGTGATATTTTTTTAAAATCTGTTTGGAACACTTGCCGGTGCAACAGAATATGTTTGCTTGTCTAATATGAGAGCAAGAAATTGGCTGGTAATCATTTTTCAAGGAAAACTGGTTTATTTAAACGGCATCCAGTGGTACAAAACATTCTGGTTGGGATGAAACCCTGAGTGTAAGTGCACTTTACCATTTGCTAATGTCTATATTGATTTGGATCAGTTACCTTATTGGTCAAAAGGTCAGTTAGATGACCAATAGGCCTTTTTTGAGATACACCGAAAGTCACAAATGGTAATGCATTGTGGTCTAGCTTTGGTACAAACAAATCACCAAACAATGGGCAGTTTTTCCCAGTGGAATTCAAAATGAACTCCACTGGGAAAAACTGCCCATTGTTTGTTGATTGTTTGTACCGAATCTACACCACAATGCATTATGATCCGTGACTCCGATGTATCTCAAAAAGGCCTATGGTACATGTACAAACCATTCCTATTGGTTTATTCCTATCAGGATGGTGAGACTACCTCAAGAGCTTATCCACATGTTCCAAATGACCATTTCATTGATTTACCATTTTATATGAACTGGAATTTCCAGAATTTTTTAACATGGTCAGCACCCCAGTAGTGATGAAAATACTTGTAGCTATCACTCTGCTTGGAATGTCCATCCATTTATCTGTCTCTCTATTACAACCCAATTGTTAGTAATTAGTGTTACAACCCAAATGAATAGTGATATTCATCCTGAGGCCACTGAGCATCTGAAATGTTTTCTGTTGTCTTTGCCCATGTGCCTCATGCCAACCTGTCTGCCTGAAAACTATCCACCATCTCACAGGGGGGTCATCGGGTGCAAATGACCCCCCCCCCCTCTCCCAACGAACTTATGTTTTGGGATTGGTTCGCTAAAGACTTTGTTATTTCAGAGTGGTTCTTTTCTTTTATGTGACCCAATGTATATGGTGACATGGACCTCGTGCCTAAACGAAAAGAATGTTTCCTCATACGTTGCACTTCATCAGCAAAAAAGAACCCTCCCCCTCCTCCCTTTAAAATCCTGGATCTGCCACTGCATCTGTATGTATTTTTCTGTCTGTCTTTGCCTGTCAGTGTGTCAATATACCTTTACCTGTCTGTCTGCCTTGCCTGTCTGTCTGCCTCTGTCTGTCTGCCTCTGTCTGTCTGCCTCTGTCTGTCTGCCTCTGTCTGTCTGCCTCTGTCTGTCTGCCTTTGTCTGTCTGTCTGCCTTTGCCTGCCTGTCTGTGAAGCCATCTGTTCATTCCCTTTCATCCTATTGTGTCTGTCTTTCCATCTGCCTTTCTGTCCATCTATGGTTTATTTGCTGAGAGGTCACATGCCCTAGTAATCCCTGGCTATTACATGTGTATATATTTGTATCCTATACATGGTCATAGCTGGGTTGTTGTCCCCCCAGCAAAGTTAACCTTTAAGTGTCAACATGTGTGAAAAAACCTGTTTCCCCCCCCCCAGCAAAAAACAAAGGATGATCAAGGCTTGCCTCCCCCCTCCCCGCAATAGATGGGTTTCTGCAGAAATGCAGAAATTCCTGTGCCCTAGACTTCTACCTACAGCATTGCTATGGCTATTAGACAGACAGTTTATTACGTCTGTTCATCCCTGCATCCATCCATAGTAGTCCGGCGGATTAGAGCAAATTTTCTAGGAAATTGCGCAGTTTAGGCTAAAGCCTAAAGCTAGAGAGTTTAAGGGCGAACAATTGCTTTGCTCAATAGCAGCCATTTTGAATGCTTTGTTATTCAAATGAGGTTTTAGAACTTAGCTTTGCGAACTTTCAAGTTGTTCTCTAGACTGCACAGCCATAGCAGCTCAACATTTGCTAATTCTGAACTATGGATTGGTTTGACTGACTTCGGTTGAACGTCTCCTTAGAGGTTTTGGTGATTATAAATGTCACGACCAGTTCATTGGGAATGCTTATAATTCATATTGTAAAACAATAGCCTGACTGAGATTTGATGAAATGTTTCAAGAATGACCTACAAATTCTAAAAAATATCGAGATAATTGGTACCTCATGCGTCGAATGTGTAAAAAGAAGGTTGTCTCTGAAATTTTCACATGATATTTTCTACCTAGTACTGTGCTATACTCTATAAACATGGATGATAGAAGATTTCACTAAGTGACGCAGAGTCATTAATAACAAAGGATTCAAAGATGGCTGCCAATGGCAAACAATGGTTCACATTAAAACTGTTCTAGCTTTCGCTACGAATAAAATTTAGTGTGCCTCCATATCTTATCTTCAATAAACTACTGAAAACTATTGACATGCAAAGTTTGGTGTCTTTAGCCAAAAGTGCGCAATTTTTACGTAATCCGCCGGACTAGCTCTTTCTATTATACATTTTCTATATTTCTATATATCAAACCATTGTTGTCTTATTGTTTATACTGTTACCCTTTCAGATGTAAAAACCTAAATTGGCGAACAGATCTTCCAACTACATCTGTAATTATATGTTTCATAATGAGGGAAGAAGTGCACTTTTAAGAACTGTTATAAGGTTGGTAATTACAATTATACATTATAAAGCTCATGCCACCTTTCTTACATGTACAGAATAATCGCACCACATCATGATTGTTTATACTTTAACTATGTGTAATGCTCGTAAAAAATTTACTGATTTCTCCAAATATCCCACCCCCTTTTAAAACTGTGTTAAAAATTATAAAAATCACTTGAGAGGCTGAAAAATGTTTTGAATTGGTGGTAGAAAATTTCAAATGCAGAATTGTTGTAAATTTGTGATATTTTGATGTATTTCTATGGCATAGTATTTTAAAAATACCGTACATATACGGTACAGGTGGATATTGTACATTATATAGAGCGGATTTCAGATGACTCTCGTGAGTAATTTGCATTAATTTGTTATTACTCCTATAGGTTTTATTCAGAATTAATGTAATTACTTTGCAATTGGTTTCATGTCAGTCATGTGAAAACCGCTCTAATCCTGCTAACTTAAATATCATGAATATTATTGATGAGTCAATGAAATCAACATACAGTTCACTTCTACAGTACATGTAATGTTCAGTGATCTGCTACCTAGGTAACCTACCTGGTATGTTATTTTTTGTAGTTTCAAACTAAATGTGATTTTGTTGTTTTAGTGTTCTAAACAAAAGCCCTCCTCATCTCCTAAAAGAAATTATCTTAGTGGATGATTTTAGCCCTGATCGTAAGTACAAATTAATTGTCATTTACTTGTAAGATTGAATAGCACCTGTTTTTCTGTGAACTTTTTGATTTGTAGTTACCATGGTTACAATTGATTCACATGATCATAATTGTAACTATAGCAAAAATGCTTAGTTTTAAAACTTCAGTTCTATATTGTTTTTTACAGCCAGAGATGGAAGAAAGTTATTAAAGCTTCCAAAAGTAAAGCTCATAAGAAACAACAAGAGGGAAGGTAATTCATTGAAATTAAAATTTTACATTTAATGGCTTTTTCAGTAGTCATTTGACATGTACAGGGAAAATAACACAGTAAACATAAATTGTTCCTTGTTGTAGGTTTGATCCGGTCTCGTGTGAAAGGAGCAGACATTGCCAGAGGGAGGGTGTTAACATTTTTAGATAGTCATTGTGAATGTAATAAGCACTGGCTGGAACCACTGCTTATTAGATTAAAGAGGTAAGTATAATTTATGATGATAAAGGCCCATTTTTAAATGGAAAAACAGTTGGCTTAGCTAGTTCAATATAAATATTTGCTTTAGCCTAATACTAATGTATTTATTTTTCAGAACTATAAAGTCATTGTATCACCTATTATAGATGTCATTAATCTTGACAACTTGAATATTTGGGATCCTCATCTGACTTGAGGGGAGGTGAGAACTTAATACACGATACTTGAAGATCCCTATCAGCCTCCATTTTGTCAGCTTAGTAAAATACAGAGCCAGAGAAAGCATCCATTTCATTGGCTGATTTAGAAATTGTAGTGCAATTTTTCAACGAAATTCAGTAAATCAAGTACGTATGTGTTCAGTTTTTCTTGGAGCAGCTGGCTGTAGATTTTTAAGTCTTGACTCTGTCACTAGTGCATTGTTTTGCTTTTTTCTACTGTACATTTTATTCAATGCATTGCAACCAATTGTGGCTCATGTGAACCGCTGCATTGGATTAGTCTGAAGTGTAAGTCAGTAATTTAAACTGACTGATGATATTACCATCTTATACCATATGGCATCTAGTTAAAATTTCCCCTGAAGCCCCTGATGATTTGGCACCATATCTTTGGCTTGAAGGTTAAAATTTCATTAGTTCATGGTGTAACAGTTACAACCAGAATTTGTGAATCATGTTTTATTGTTCTAGGATTTGGGTGGAATTTGAATTTCAAGTGGGACTTTCTTCCACAATATTTTACAAGAGAGGCAAGGAAAGCCCATGCTTCCAATTAAGTGAGTAATAATAGGCTATCAGTTGATCAAATGCATAATCTTGCCACTAACTGTGTAGCCTGCTTGCAGGCGGTACTTGAGTGTTTTTATCGCGGAAAACCGGTCCGTTCGATGATCGGGCGACATCTTGGAATTTTGAGGCGCGCGGTCCCGGGGGCGAGCGCAAAAATCGGGCGAAGGGGAGGGGGGAGGAGGAACACCCACACTACACGCGTGTAAGTGTTAACATACATCCAGGCTGTACTGTATGTTCTGCTACAGAGTTGAAGAGCGACAAACTATTTGAGATCCTAAGAAATCCATCCGAGTTTATCTATGAGTCTCACTCATCGGCGAGGGAATTGCTGTTTATACAACTTCTCCACCGCTAGCTTGCGCAGATTGAAACTCTGATTCTTTCATCTTGTTTTATGCTTTTGCTGAGTTTATTGGAACTTAGAAAACCTCCCGTAAACTACGGTGTGCTATATGACTTAAATTCGGCCTGATCAGCTCTACAGATTGAAGAAAACTCCAAACCCAACACACACAGCTGGATTGCAGTTTTGCTTTTGCCTTGGTTTGTCGTTTTTTCCGGAACAAACAACTAGTAAAACTCGATGAAACACCGATACCTCGAAAGGCCGGCATCGCTAAGCCAAACTCAGAGCCAAACTATTGAATTTGCGTCCCTTCGGCAAACTCAAATTCCCGATTAGAACTGATCCAAGTTTCGAGTGGGTTTGTTTTGATCGAACCACTTGATCGACATGACAGCTTGAAGCATTTTTGCGGTTCTGATTGGGCCCGTGAAGAATGTGTGTGACAATGTTGTTGGCAGTCATGCTGGGTTGGGGGCGGATGTGAGAATCACTTAGTTTTCGGGCAGGCAGTTTTTCTCTCCTTTCCTCCTCCCCCCTCCCCTTCGCCCGATTTTTGCGCTCGGCCCCGGGACCACGCGCCTCAAAATTCCAAGATGGCGCCCGATCATCGAACGGACCGGGTTTCCGGGATAAAAACACTCAAGTACCGCCTGCAAGCAGGCTACTAACTGGGCAGAGAGGTGTAATGCTTTACCATAAATATAATTGAAGTCACATATTTTTGTTTATTTGTTAAAGGATCCGTCTCGCCCTGTCCATAATGCATTCCTTTGTTTTTGTTCACATAATTCATTACCATCAGAAACTCTCTGACTTTATACAAAGGAATTCTATTATTAAGAGTTTCTCGTTGCGCTTGTACAGTAATGTGCTGTAACCTGAACACTTCTTGTCGAGTCTCTGATACCGAAAATGGTGGTGAAGAAGTGTATTATGGGCAGGGTGATGGATCCTTTAAAAGTGGCCCAAAATGATGACATTCCTGTCCCCTGATAAAAGACGTGTATATTATGAGACAGAACCCAAAAATGGCAAGATTTCTACCATAAGGTCAGGTAAAGTCAGATAGGCTTGATTCTTTGCATAGAGAATCCTTCTACAATAAGAAACAAAATATCAAATATGACTTTTTTCTAATGGATCCCTCTTTAAGATATGAGCTGCTAAACGTTGGTTACTGCATCGTTTTATGGCAAAATTTGCACAATTCTACCAGAAAATGTCAAAAAAGTGCTGCAGCAACAAAAGTGTAACCCCTTATAGACGGATCCTCTTAAAGAGGGATCCATTAGAAAAAAAGTCGTATTTGATATTTTGTTTCTTATTGTATAAGGATTCTCTGTGCAAAGAATCAAGCCTATCTGACTTTACCTGACCTTAGGGTAGAAATCTTGCCATTTTTGGGTTCTGCCATATTATGAATATGATTATGAATGTAGACTCACACTTGTTTGTTATTTTGTCTCAGATCTCCTGTTATAGCAGGAGGACTTTTTTCTGTAGATAAGAAATGGTTTGAGACTCTTGGCAAATATGACATGCAAATGGATGTATGGGGAGGTGAAAACTTGGGTAAGTTTTTTTTTTTCTATGTTATCTTTACTCTAGAAGTTCTTCCTTAGAGTAGTAGATAGAGCAGACTTCAGATGACCGACCTGAAAGTAAACGCAATTGTGCAATCACTAGCCAATCAGAAACAAGAATAAGAATAATTACAACTTACTGTTGAATGGTTTCCAGCCCAGCCAATCAGGAGCCAAACAAATTGGCTAGTAATTCCGTGCTTATAATTAGCTCGCAATTTGGTTGATAGGAATAAGCAGCCAATGAGAAAGCAAACCAATTGCAAACAGTATTTAAATCACGACAGTCATCTGAAATCCGCTCTAGGTATGTGTTGTTTGAAATTTGTTAGCCTGCGTAGCAAGTGGTTTCTGTGGAGTTTTAGAGTCAGAGAAAAGCCTGAAATTATGATATTTTCAATGATTTGGCTGCACGAAATGTGGGGAGGGCGAAAATTGAGAGAGGGGGATGAGGGGAAGAGCCTAAAAAATTCGCTCCCACGTTTCTCTGACCTTTGAAACTACTAAACCCACGCTTGCTAGGCAGGCGAAAGTATAAGTTTACAATGTTGTTAGCCTGCTTGTTGGTGGTGTAGCGTTGTTTTAATAGCGAGAAACCTCAAACACTTTATTCATGCTGAGTTATTCTTCACTCCACAGAGATCTCATTCCGTACCTGGCAATGCGGTGGAGCCATGGAGATCATCCCATGTTCACGTGTGGGTCACGTGTTCCGTAACCGCCATCCCTATCAGTTTCCTGGTGGGAGCATGAATGTCTTTCAAAAGTGAGTTACCATGGAAGTGTCGAGTTGGCACTTACTTGTAGTGTAGTATTAAAGGGGCTATGTCACGGTTGCTATAACACAAGGCCAAGGAAAACGAATTTACGAACGAATCCAAAGTCTTTGTTGTTGTGCATAAAACTGGGTAATGCCCTATGGGCTAAAAATGATTTTTAGGACCGTGTCAAACTAGGTAATGCCCTATGGGATAAAAATGATTTTTAGGACTGTGTCTATTTTGTTCAAACACTGCCTGGAGTCCTATTTGGTGATATACATCAATACAAGAGAAAGTCTCTGCTACGCGCTTCTTTATTGGGTGTTCCGCCGTGTACGAACCATTCCCAGAGAACACCTTTTATCGTGATTCGTTCTACTAAACAAAGGAAGCTTTTGTGACGCAGCTTGTGAGTTGTTTCCCTGCTAGCAGAGGCTTCTCTTCTCTGCATTTTGCTGGCTGAGTATCGCAAGGGTTGAATTTTCACAGCTTGCCGACAACTACTGTACGAGTGTGAAAACTAAATTGATGTTTGATTCCATTTTAGGAATACGCGGCGAGCAGTTGAAGTGTGGATGGATGAATATAAGAGGTTTTATTATGCAGCAGTTCCTTATGCCAAGAACACGCCATTTGGCGAGTGAGTAGCTTATCCGCTGGATTTCTTTTACGCTCGCAGTGAGACTACACGTCAAGTCACCAAAGCCAGCCAAACAAAACTTCAACAAATTTTAATAGATCTGTTTATGCTCACGATTTTACGCAATTTTTAGTTGAATTTTAGTTCAGAACAATTTTCAAACCTATTCTTATATGTTCAGTGTTTACGGATTGCGAGTAAAACATCAGGTTTAAAGTTGTTGAGTTCTGAATATTTGATGAAACATGTTTACTTGACGAGTGTGAACGCATGGTTGGAGTTGTCGCACTGTTAAAGATTCATAGTGACATCGTGAGGGCGTGTAAGCTGTGTGTGCTACTGTGGAAGTACATGTACGTGATCTCAAGTTAGGTAAAGAACATAAGAAATTTCATGACTTAGGAAAGGGAAGGTTGCCGTTCAGTACATTTGTTTTAGTGGTCCATGGTTGGAGTTGTCGCACTGTTAAAGATTCATAGTGACATCGTGAGGGCGTGTAAGCTGTGTGTGCTACTGTAAGTTAGGTAAAGAACATAAGAAATTTCATGACTTAGGAAAGGGAAGGTTGCCGTTCAGTACATTGTTTTAGTGGTCCATGGTTGGAGTTGTCGCACTGTTAAAGATTCATAGTGACATCGTGAGGGCGTGTAAGCTGTGTGTGCTACTGTGGAAGTACATGTACGTGATCTCAAGTTAGGTAAAGAACATAAGAAATTTCATGACTTAGGAAAGGGAAGGTTGCCGTTCAGTACATTTGTTTTAGTGGTCCATGGTTGGAGTTGTCGCACTGTTAAAAATTCATAGTGACATCGTGAGGGCGTGCAAGCTGTGTGTGCTTCTGTGGAAGTGCACGTACGTGATCTCAAGTTAGGTAGACAACATAGAAATTTCATGACTTAGGAAAGAGAAGTTTGCCGTTCAGTACATTTGTTTGAGTGGTCCATGGTTGGAGTTGTCGCACTGTTAAAAATTCATAGTGACATCGTGAGGGCGTGCAAGCTGTGTGTGCTACGTGTGGAAGTACATGTATGTGAGGGCTTTTTGTTCCCGTGCAAGTTTTCTTTATACCTCTGTTATGCGCGTTAAATGGTCGGCCCATTAGGCAACATAGAAATTTCATGATCCGTTCAGGATCTGCGGAAAAAAATGAGCTCACGTTTCGCTTTTTCAGTTTTCCTTTCTCTGAAGATAAAAAAATATATTACAAGGAGGTAATCAATGTTTCCTGTATCTTCTTAGTATACAAGAGCGATTGACTTTGAGAAAGAAGCTAAAGTGCAAGCCATTTGTTGGTATGTCAGGAATGTCTACCCAGAGCTCAAGTAAGTACCGTCAAGTAACACCTGCGTGAATCGCTTAGCTGTTATACAACGACACTAATAAAACACGCTCTGATTGGTCGGTAACCGTGTGTTATTACACGCACAATTGACATCATATCACGTGCATGCTAGCAAGACCGAGCTTAAAATGCGCGCGTTGCTTTAACTTTTCGTCTTCAGAAAAATAACTTCTGTTGTTGTATAAAAATATCTTATATGCCGTGCGTCTGTTCTGTAATAGATGCGTATTAGAGGTCGATTGCGTCTCGTGGCGACACGCCTTGATGTCATCTGTGGATCTATTTACGATACAGCACGGAAAATGAGATAGCTGATAATATTTGTTTAATAATAGACACACCATAGAAATTCGTATTTTCGCTGGTGCCAAGACAACGAAATAAGCCAGGATTAACGTGTTACTCTACTCTAGTGTTACTCTAGCCACAAGCTGCCGTGTGTTTCCTCAAACGAGTCTGGCTTTGTGACTTATGTGCAGGCTGAGGCTAGAATGTGTTACTGATTGTAACCCCTTTTTTGTTTTTGTTTTATTAGACTCCCCAAAGATGACAACACCAAGTCGTTTGGGGAGATCAAGCAAGGGAGCCAGTGTATTGATACGCTTGGACATTCCATGGGTCAAAATGTTGGTTTATTTGAATGTCACGGAGCAGGAGGGAACCAGGTTAGTAATAAAGTGGGAACGGGACATTACTACCGGTAGGCTAAAATATCTGCAGTACTGTTCTATAGTGTACACGGGGAATGACAAAGAACAGTAAGGTAACCAGGTTAGGAATACAGTGTAAACGGAACATAAGAACCGTTTGGTTGAAGTATCTGCAGTACAGTTCTACAGTGTAAACGGGACGGAGAAGGAGGGAACCAGATTAGTAATACAATGTAAACGGGACATAATTAGGTAAAAAGCGCTGCTATATAAGTACCCTGATAACCGAGGTTTCTTTCTGTCAATCTTTAAAGTACATACAGCCGATTGCGTTTGACCGTTTTACCCTAACAGTTCGTACGTTATGTTTGAACGTTGGAACGTTGCGTTTCTAGGACTATGGAACGAGACGTTTCTATGAGGACCCAAAGAGTTGTGCCCTTTCTGATTGGTCAGTGAAAAATAAACATGGCGGTTGCCCTTGGAAACGTCTCACTTTTTGTCTCACAACGCAACTTTCAAACGTTCAAACATAACGTGCGAACTGTTTGGGTTAAACAGTCAAACGCAATCGGCTGTATTACCCTGAAATGATCGAGCTAGAGGACTGAATAATGAGATTCCGAAAACATTTTTGGACAACAATTCCAAAGAAGGAACAGCAGTCTATGAAAATTGCTTTCCTGTCAATGAAGAGTTAGGGAATATCAGAGAATTTTATTGTACTTCACCCTGCTCCAGCTGAATAAAACCGTCATCTGTTTTCACTTCAGATGTGGGCGCTAACAAAGTCGTCTCTTCTCAAGCACGAAATTGTATGTCTAGCAGTAAATGATGGAAAAGAGAAAGAGCCAGCAGAGCTCCAGGATTGCCAGGAGGATAATCCAAATCAGGTACATCCAGCCTGTGTTTTGAGTTCCTGTTGCACGCGATTACTATCGTCATCGACGAACAAACTATAATTAAAATCACTGACAACCTCAGGAAGATGACAACTTATATACATGTGGGTTTTTCTTGATTTTGCCAAAGCATTTGACACCGTAAATCACACAATTCTGTTACAAAAAAATGGAAAAATAGGGCATTCAGGGATCTCCGCTCTAGTGGTTTACTAACTAACGTTCAACAGTCAATCAGTCTGAGGAATCCCTCAAGGCAGTACGCTAGCCCACTCCTCTTTCTCCTCTACATTAATGATGTTACTAGAGCGGATTTCAGATGACCATCGTGTAAGTAAACGCAATTGTGCAATCACTAGCCAATCAGAAACAAGAGTAATTACAACTTACTGCTGAATGGGTTCCAGCCCAGCCAATCAGGAGCCGAACCAATTGGCTAGTAATTCCTTGCTTGTAATTAGTTCGCAATTTGATTGGTTGATAGAAATAAGCAGCCAATGAGAAAGCAAACAATCGCAAACACGATGATCATCTGAAATCCGCTCTAAATCCTTAAATCCTAAATACTTAATTTAGTCAAATCCCACTAGTGGTCTACTATAAATGCTGCATTCTGATTGGTTGAGTCGCAAGTAGGCTATAAGTTAAAGACATGAGCACGTGATCACTAAAAAACAGTTGCGCTTAGTTTAAAATGTGATTGGTTGACAAATATAAACGACCAATGCGAATGGGAAACCATTGCAGATATTACCGTCGATTTCATCTAAGCGAATACACTTATTAGGGCGGTACGTCAAAGTTTTGATGTCTAAAATTAGACGTTGTGGGCGGTACGTTAACTTTTGAACACCAATGCCCGGCAGTTTGGCGCTTCAAACTTTGACATTTGCCAGGCTAATAAGCTTCAAGTGATTCAAGCTTCGGTTTATAATTACGTCCAAAAGTATTTGTACGAATCATCATGTTTTCCCCGCCGAAACTGGTCCAAATTTTAACAGTTTGGAAAATTTACCGTAATGTTTACATGTCAAAACGCAAACTTGGCGTGGCAAACGTCAAAGTTTCACGTGCCAAAACTTTGAGGTACCGCCACCAATTAGTGGCGGTTTTCTTTTCAAGTGTATTCGCTTAGATAAAATCGACGGTAATTACATTTTAGACACTCATTTGAATGCTGCTCTAATGACGTATTTTCACTGTTTCGTCTCAGGCATGGGAATATGAGAAGTCTACAAGCCGCATTCGACACAAGAGCTCAGGTCTGTGCCTCAGTAGCGAGGTGCACAAACAGTCAGGACTCATTCTTGCTAAATGTAACGAGGGCGCCTATGGACAGCACTGGCAATTCGAGGTCAATTTATAACAGTCTTTTATACTTACCTAGGAACTATCAAATTCATGCTTAGAAACCATTTTAAATTTTACTAATTACAGGCCAGTTGTCTAGCCAAATGTCCAGGCCAATTGTCAGGCCAAATGTCCAGGCTAGTTGTCTAGACCAAATGTCCAGGCCAATTGACCAGGCCAAATGTCCAGGCCAGTTGTCCAGACCAAATGTCTAGGCCAAATGTCCAGGCCAAATGTACAGGCCAATTGTCTAGACCAAATGTCTAGACCAAATGTCCAGATATCTTGGTTTGGATTTGCATCGACTCTGTCGCCCACAGAGCCCGAAATCGAGGCCGATGTAGTCGCGAAATGCGACTTTTTTATAATCTCTGGCGACAAAAGTTTCTTCTGTTGTCAGTTAACATTGTACAGAGCAAACTTTGATAGGTTCTAGCACCATTATGGCGACAAATGTCTTCAACTTGGGAGCCACTTTTAACTTACTAATCAAAACAATATGTGTTATTTACCAGCTGGGAGGTCCGAATCGTGAAATACCGTGACCGAGGTCTTGAAAATACTGACCGAGGACAGAGGTCGAGGTCAGTATTTTCAAGGTCGAGGTCACGATATTTCACGATCTGGACCGACCCCAAGTCGGTAAATGTATTATGTTTTGCTCATGCTAAAGCAGTATAAAAAAAAATCAGAAATCAGCGTGCGCACAGCAGCCAATCAGAGCGCGCTATTTAATTATTATGGACCGCTTAAAACATGATTTCGAACCGTGCGCTCTCTCGAGGATTGCTTTGTGTTAAACGTGCAGTGTGCGAAACATTATGGGAATGATATTTAACACAAAAAGGCTCTAGCGAGGGGATTTAAAATTGGTAAGTGGCTGTTAGGCAAGCGCGAGTCACCTAATGGAGAGGTTTCCAAAGATCTCTTTTGTCGCGTCTGTCTGTATGTCTGTCTGTCTGCCTTAATTGTTTTCTAGTTGCCAGAGGGGGCGAAGTAGCTACGGTATGCAAAGTAAATCTTTTCTGCGATCTTTTTTGTGCTATCGATGTAAAAAGTAATAAAACCATTATCCTGTTAGGCCTAGGGCATACGTCGAATTAGGGTCGCGTCGATTCATTACACTTTCAAATAGCAAATTATCTATTGTTTTAAATGCAAACGACGCGACTCTAATTCGACGTTTGCCCTAGGCTTAAGTCTCCCACGCAGCCCGTTCCTTGTGTCGATCACGCAACGCTTGAAGCGTTGTGTGACCGACACAAAGAACAGGCTTGCGGGAGACCATTATCCTGTTCGAGTTCACAGAATAGCGTCTCATTTAGGCAACATGGCTATATTGTGCGCAATCTCGCAGGGCTATGGTTAAATATTCTGCGCAATCTCGCAAAATATAGGTTAAATGAATTAAAATGACGCGAGCTTCTCACTCCTTCCTTACTGAGATGTACAGCGTTCTTTCCTCTTTAGTTCACATCTGTTCCACAGTAATACAGATGCTGAACAGGCAGTTGTTATCCAGTGCGTTTGAAACAACTAACACGCGAATTGAGACATTTACCGTGTTTGTTCCGTTCAACTATACTGGTAGAACAGAAAAAGAACTAAAGCATTCGATCTGCCTTCGGACATGACCGACGCGATTGGTCATTTTGAACCAGGAACAGGAGTAAATATGTCTTATTAGATGTTTTTTCGTGTAATACGGGCGGATATTTGACGAGTTCCGAAGGGGTGAGGAAAAATGCGAGCAACGAGTAAAATGTCCGCCAGTATTACATGAAAAAACATCTAATGAGTTGGGCCCCAATTTTGACATAGCAACAGTTTCGTATCAACGTGTTCCCACAAGATACGTTTGTATAATATATTTTTTAACCTAACTCATCTGTAACTGACTACTTTGTATAGATGTGTATAGAAAATAACGACATTAAAAGACGTCTATTACGAGCCTGCATTGTGTAGACCCAAAACTAACCCTTGGGTGTGTCTGTCTGCGACATAGAGCGACATCCAATGTTCTTGTTGCGTGACACTACACAGTATCAAGTCAAGTCACGTGAAGTGGATTTTACGTGACTGTCGAAAGTACATCAGACTTGCGTTCCTTGAGGACTCGACTCTTTGTTTAGCCAGCCAATCAGAATGCGAAGAAAAAGCAAAAACACAGTGACTCTTGTTTTCTTTGCTCACGTCTAATCGCAAGGCCTACATTCTTCAACCCCTTATTGGTTTGTTGTTGAACATGTTTCGTTTCTGATTGGCTACGAGTATTCACTTTGCGTTCAGTTTTCGACCATCATCTGAAATCCGCTCTAAACGTGATTACCAATGTACACTTGTACTCAACTTATAACCACTTTATTGAATCTTTAAATAATTTGTTACATCACACCCTCCTATCCTATCCTTTATAGGATAGAAACTCCTAACATTGACATAGGCTTGCTTTCTACTGATCCCCCATTCGCGAGTAAAAGAAACAATCTCGCGACCTTGAGATCTCTAGTCGGCAAGTGGTGAAATTCCCGATTCTCTTCTTCCTCAATTTCCAACACTGGGTAAGCTCGGATTCTGCCCAAACCCAAATAGCTGTTTATTCACTTGAAGTTCTTTATGGTACTATAAGTTATTACTCATCATACCAACTCGTTCGCTATCTAATATAATGCAGTACTCATCATACCAACTCGTTCGCTACCTACAGCCTTTCCCTCCATATTTATTCACCCCATTGTCGTGTTACTGGCATCGCCATCAGCCTCTTTTTAAGGTCTGAAAATATTGAAAAAGGTGAAAATTAGGTTTAGGTTGTGCGTTAATGTGTTAAAAACGATGATATTGGTGAAATATGCTACTCACAGTTCAGCGCAGGCGACGTTAGCTCCCAGTCTCCCCGCTACGTTGCCTTTTGGTGTATAGCGCGCTACTAGGTAATTCCCGGATGCAGCTATCCCGACAGCCTTTGCGTCCCTCCAGATCAACTGCACGAAGTCCGAGATGTCATCACTCGCGTGATTGGGAGGCTTGTTACAGTAACCACGTCTGGAGTACTTGTCTACCTGTTTGTACCTGTAACAAATGGAAGACTTCAGGGTCGGATTTTGGTTTTTGGAAAGGGGGTTCGGTTCTGGTTTGAAGAGCGAGATTTGTTAATAGGGTTACTAGAACCTAGTTTTTAGGACTACATTTTGCCGTTTTAAGCCATTTTTGTATTGCAAAAGATCCATGTCTTGGACCCACCACTGGACATGGATCTGAGGGTTGTCCATTACACTTGTATGCATGGCATTGTATTGTATCAGTGTAGAGGCAAAATATTGGAAATACCACAATCCTTACCAAGCGTCTACAGCATCGATGCAGATATTCTTGTTCTCGCTCTTGGGATTGTAGAACAAACTCTCGCCTTGAACTTTGTTGGAAGGGTCGTGATACCACTTCCGTTTGGAGAAGAGGTTTTGTGCCCATACCCCTGCTGCCTGCTGGAGGTTCACGTCCCATTTCAACGCAGGCATCCCGTGAATGTTTCGGAAGCGGTTGATTCGCGATAGGCACGAATCAGCGAATGGTACTGTCAACAAAGGAAAGGAAGGGATTTTAATAACGAAGTGTTTTACCGATGAAGCTGGAAGACACCCGGTGCAGGACTCAAGCCGAATGGAAGACAGCTGAATCAGAAACATGTTGTCGAGGAAGAGGCCACTCTCGAAGATTACTGTCCATCATATTTCTCTAAGAGGGGAAATTGTATAGTTTTTGATCTCAAGACGGCTGGAAATTCACCAAACGTGGTGCTAGTTAACCCGATTATGGCTCAATCTCGTCTGTGAAAAGCACAGAAAAGCAGCCGTAGATGGAATACGTGCAGGTCTTGTGAAATGACAACATGGTCCAACTATTTGGGACAATATTTATTTGGAAAATACCAGGTTATTTGCTCATTTATTTTGGTAACACACAATATTATTCGGGGTGGGATGGGGCGCGGGGGTGCTTCCGCCGCCCATGTATTAAACTCATAGATGCCCACGTTACCTTTAGTTGGTTTGGTCCTGTTGGTTTTGAAGTTGTGGGGGCTTCTGTTGGTTTTGAAGTTGTCGGGGCTTCTGTTGGTTTTACAGTTGTCGGGGCTTCTGTTGGTTGCTTGGTTGTAGTTGGTGCTTCTGTTGGCTTTCTGGTGGTAGTAGGCGGAGTGGTTTCTTGGGTAGTAGGCGGATGTGTTGCCTTTTTGGTAGTGGGAAGTTCTGTTACTTTTTCGGTGGTTGGTGTTTCGGTCGCTTCTGGTGTTACAGTGGGTGCTGGAGCCTTGTTAGCTGTTTAAAAAGAGTGCATTGGGCTGTTAAATTTAATTGGTGTTACCTTCTATCGAGGAACCTGGAATTTCCGCACTGCTCTATGTTTATGAACCTCTCATTTCCACAGGGGTTTATGTTTATGACCATGAAAAGTAGTTCCACGGGGGTCGTTTTGAACCCTAAATTTCCTCACGGATTGTGTCAAGTTTCTAAAGGGTCGCGCAGGCGGCCTGGAATTTCCACAGGGGTAAAGTAATTCTTGAAATGTATAGTTCCTCCGTAGTGGCATATTAGAACTTACTGCAGAAGCTACAAGTGTCTGGACAGAACAGCTTCATCTGCATCCTGACTGTAGGGTCGGTAGATCCGCACATTTTGTACTGCACGTACGGCTTGCAGTCCACTTTATCCTTGCACTCTGCATCATGTAAACATTACAAATTATATTAGTGTTCGGGTCTATGAACACTGTATGGAAAGAAGACTTGATTTTCAATCTTACCTCCGGCTGCTGGTGATTTGCCTGCAGTCGTATGGAAAATAGAAACGAGAAAAAAGTGTTAGCTGATTCGGAGTCTGTTGTAATTTTTGTATCAAATTATAAGCATGACAAAAAGGTGCTTGCATAAAAAGCGCACATCTAGCCTTATCCATTTTCCAAAACCTCCATGGTCGATGTGCGTACCCAAAATAACAGCTTTGAGCAGTCGCTGATTGACTAACCGTAAAAGCTTGTCATCAAAACAACGTTTGCCGTTTTCCAAAACTCCGTGTTTTCGGAAAGATTCGCGCTGTTTTCTAAAGTAACCGTTTTAAGCTATAGCATATTGATTGATCTTGTGTGACTAGCTGCAGACTCGTACCCAATCGTCACTTTTTTTTTCTAGTGCGTTTTTGCGTTACTGGACTGTTACCGGTGTTGCGTTACTTGATAGGCGCGGAAAGGATTATGGGAAGGTGATGATGCGTTCGCCCTTCCCCGAATGATGGACGGAGTGCCTTGAACAGAACAACAAGAGGCTGCGGCGGAAAGGGTACGAGTGTGGAGTAACTGTACAAACGCTTGCGATCGAAACAGCGAGAATTTACGGGAGAGTAACTTACATATATCACACGTAACTTCGCAGTTAATGCGCATGTGCGCGATCTGCTCTTTTGTTCCAGAGCAGTAGCCTTTTGTCTTCAGCTCCGCGCAGTCTTTAGCCATGTCCTGACAATATGGCCTCTCTAAAAGAGTGTAAGATAACGTAAGAGTCATTCTCTTACCCAGAGCTCCCCGGCCCGTCTCTTCGCGGGGGAGGCTCTGGTGGCAGCCACTGACGCATGCGCGAGATTTGGTACAGAGCCGTTGAGAGAACGATCTTTCTGCGCATGCACCAACGTTCAAAACCAGCCAATCAGCTAAGGTCCTCAAATGGATGTCACCAGAGCCTCCCCTGTGAGGTGACGAACCGGGGAGCTCTGGGTACGAGAGTGCACAAGAGTAATAAGGGTCCATGGTGCCGGCAACGTTTAATATATTCATCTGTCAAAACGCCTTATAAAGAGGAACGCCCCTATTTATAAGCCCCTGCCCTTCCTTGATATTTCTGCCGGACCCTCGAATCGCACGGCACTTCTTTTATAGACATTTATAGTTTTACTCCCCGATGAAACAGCGATAATAATGTTGAATGTACAGAGAGCAAACGGACAGTACATACCTGGTAATCCGGGGTGGGGAGGTTTACCTGTTAAGAGGAGGACAACAAATAAAATTGAAAAAAACAGGACAAGCAAAGATGAAAGCATCGCCCAGTAAGGGAATCCGGAATCTAGCTTTTTGTGAACTTTGGAATCCGGAATCCAGTTATTGAAATGTCTGGAATCCATAATCCAAGTCCAATTATTGCTCTTTGTTATGGAATCCGGATTGTAAGACAGTTTGGAATTCGGAATCCGGGGGATAAATTTTGAATTGTGAGGCTGGAATCCAGAATCCAAATTAGCTCTTGGATTCCCTTACACGCAAACTAAAATACAACGAAGCACGGACCAATAGGAATCAAGGGCATAATTTATAGGGTTTAGAAAGCATCGGCATTTTACACGGAAAGTTTCATTGAGGAAAGTTGCCTTTTTAAGAAAGCACATATACAGAAAACGAAGAAACAAGGAGAATTATGAGAAATGACAATAAATCATGGTTTTGGACGGAACTTTTAGGTAAATATCATTTTCGTACACAGAGCTCCCACGGCTCGCCGCCTCGTGGGGGAGACTCTGTTAACAGCCATTTCAGAGTCTATATATTTTCTGCGCATGCGTCGCCAAAGAGTCGCCAACTGTTTGGCGACGCATGCGCGAAATACAGGTGTAGGGGAGAGACATTGCTTTGCTGATTGGCTGATTTCTGGCGTTGGGGCATGCGCAGAAAGTTTTTTTTCTCAACGGCGCTGTATCAAATCTCGCGCATGCGTCAATGGCTGTCAACAGAGCTTTCCTGCTGTACGCGTCGTGAAGCTCAAGCTACAATAATGAATCCAGATCTTTGTCGAAGAAGGTCAAGAGGAGAGTGCACATGCTCTTTGGGACCGGCATGCCTACTCCCTCCCCTCACCCTGCTGTGTTCGCCCCCTTCCCCCTTTCCATCCGACCCCCCTTAGGTGATATCTGGAATACAGTTAATTAGATGGTTATTTTAGGTTCATTTTGTTCTACATTTGAGTTTATATTGCTCAATCTCGGTCACTTACACATGCGACAAGACTGTCTGCAATACGTTCGCATGTACTCTTTGTGGTCTCGACAATAGCCTTCTATCGCAGCGTACTTGGGACATTGAGCTGACTTGTCTACACAATCTGAGGAGAATAAAATAAACACGAGTTACATGACCGTCACATCATACACTGTAAGTATTTCAAAGGAAAGACAACATTCTCCTTACCTGCAGGAAGTGGACCTGAAGCACAAGAAAAACAGTGTTATCATTTATAGTACCTTTTTCGCTAAATATTATACTGAATTTGTTTAAAAGTTAGACTACGAGTTTTCTATTAGTCTATAGTTGCGCGTAGCTTATTGCCTTCGATTTGTGGCGACTATTCGCCGATAATCACGGAGAATGAGGCGACTTATTGTTTTAGTGTAACTGCTCAAGTGATTCATAAGGTTTTTAGACAGAAAAACCTGTTTTTGGTGGACTTTTTCACGATCATAACAAAACTCGCGCGCGCACTCCCAATCCTTTCAATGTTATAGAGTGGTTTTCATATGACTCTAGTGGAACCAATCGCAAAGTAATTACACCAATTCGGAATAAAACCTATAGGAGTAATTACAAAGTAATTGCGAATTACTCAAGACAGTCATCTGAAATCCGCTCTAATCACCTGTAGGTGATTATAGCGAGAGAAAACGAACCTCTCAGCCAATCAGCGCGCGAAAATTCTTATAATCACTTATAGTAAATTATAATAGCAAACGCAACTGAATGTGTTATTTTGAAGTAAGTACAATTTTAAGCACTCACCAGATGTTGTTGGCGGCACTTCGGGCGCTGTAAATTTCGAAAAAAGAAGTGAATTGTTATTTCCTTTTATAGCTCGTCTATATTTTGTATGCGGACTAATGAGCCTCTATACTTACTGCAGTAGCCGCATGTCATCTCACAGTTTTCTCTCATGTATTTCTTATGGAGGTTACAATAGCCGCGCTCCTTCTCGTAATCCTGGCACAACTTTGTTGGCGACTTGTCCTTGCACTCTATAACAAGTACAAAAACATACAACGATATAAGCACTAAAGAGCGGGTTTGTCAGATAGAGTGGTTTTCATCCGGCTGTGAAATAAATCATGACTAACAAATACGCACTAATTTACACTATGAAGGTCATTTTTATTGTATTCTCTTTTTTAATTATGACTAGTAGACACTATTAAACACTGACTACTAGTTTTGTTTCACAGCCGGATGAAAACCACTCTATTGAGTGTCAAAAGCACATCAGACTTAGCCTGCGCAGAAAGCGTTTAATTTCCGTATGTCTTTTAGTGCGTTAAGTTTTTTTCACAAACAACCCGGCCTATGCGAATAGTAACACAGCGTAGCGATTGGCTGGAACTTGTGAGAACAATTTCAGTAATTTCGTACGGTCAAAAATTGTGGCCGAAAATCCAGGAGTTTTAAGAAAGGTGATTTTCAATCTTGTCAGTACATTTTGTATAATATTTCCACTTTTCACACAGGTTGCAAATCACTAAACCGTCTAAAAAAAAACGCTACGAGCGATCACTTTTTTTTATTTCGATCGATAAAGATACGATTGTTGTTTTACCTTTGGGCGGTGCCGGAGGCTTTGTTGGCGTCACTGTATGAAAAATACACACAAAAATACAAGTATCAAGCTACAAAACTTTATAGAATCAATACAAAGAACTGATAAATATTGCACTCTGAAATTGGTGTATACAGGCGTAAACCTCCTAACGGAAAATCTATTGGAATCTTTCACTCACCACAAAACTTGCACGACTTGGCGCAGTTTTTCCTCATGAACTTTTCATACTTTTTACAGTATCCTTCGTGGGCGACATACTGTTTACAGAGGCTTTCGCGGGCGTCCACGCATGCTATTGAATACAGAAATGAAACAGACAAATGACAATGATCATAAAGTCTTTAAAGCATATTTTACATATTGAGGACATTGCGTAGAGAAAACAATTACTAATGATTGCATAGTGATAGACCAAATCGGATAACGGTGTTTACATATATTCATGAACTGGTTTCAGGTAGTGAAAACCGCCAATATTGCATCTGGAACCATTTGCTTGAGAACAGCGGAATGGATGATAAAAATTGATTGCCATAATCACTATTTTCCATGGTTCATCATTAGGTTACTTTTCGTGAATTCAGCAAAACAATGTTATGGAATTAAACCAGCCATTTGACCCATGACAGCGCGGAACAACCACGGGCGTACGCCTAGCACAAAAGAGCCGCACACAGAGCGGCGGATCAAGAAATTTCATAAGTAGGTGTAGGGGGAAGGGGGAACATCATTATTAGAACACGTGGTACAGGATAATGGGGATAATTTAAGGTGACCGTATACTGTTAGAAAGAAAGGGGGAGTACCAGTCCACAGGACCCCCTCCCCCCTTATCCGGCACCTTTATATTTCCGTTCCTCGAACAGGTTCGCGCGTTCCAGCGCAAATGTTCAGTTTGAGTGTGAGGCGAATCGGTCGCACATAATAGATTACCAGTATTCTTCCGCCCTACTGCTACAGATAGCACGTTTAACCTACCTTCGTCTTGCTCTTGTGTCGTATCTGATAATATTCCTACAACAAGAGAAAAACACTTTCTTGACACACGTTTATCGAGAAGCCTTTTCTAAGAGCTTCTAACAGTTTTCGCTTCTGAGACCCCAATGTACCCCAAAGCCCCTGAACAAATATACTTTGATCGTATCGTCATCAAACGTTCATGGACTAAATTAATTGTGAATAATGTTGAGTTATGGTAACAAACCATGACGCCGTTAACAAAGCCTTTATAGCTTTGATGCCCTCTTAGGCTTCACAGGAAAAAGAAGAGAGAGAGAAGGGGGGGGGGTGTAGCCATAAAAGTATTGTCAGATTCTTCAATGAAATTGATAAATAGATGTTCTCAAAACGCCGGTAGCGCAACGGTTTTGTCTGTCACGCGCGTTTTCGCACGCTCTGATGAGGTTTTTTGGCGGGACGCAGATAGATAATACGTAAACGCCTCGGTGCGAGTCTAGATGCAACGCCACGCGACGCTCCAGTCTGCAGCTCTCTGATCAAGTTCAAAGGACGATATCAATGTATATTGTATTCTAGAGTGTTTCAACAACCATTAGAAAATAACACCTATGTTGTATTGTGAATGTGCGCATTCTGATTGGTTAAAAGGCGTGTTTGTAAGAGACCTGAGAAACACGATTGTCACGCAACGCTGTCGCGCGTGTGTATGTTATTTTCTAAAAACAATAAAAATACTTTCTGTGTGCTCTCTGGTTTCTTACAAACACTCGGGGAATGTTGGTCGAACTGATAAAACTTGAAAGACACTCGCCTTCGGCTCGTGTCTTTCAAGTTTTGATCAGTTCTCCCAACATCCCCTCGTGTTTGTAAGAAAGCAGAGAGCACGCGGAAAGTACTTTTATTGCTTAACAATTTAAGCGCATTTGTCACAACTATGTGTTGCTGCGATTCTGTTGTTCTGCGAGCTCTCTGAAGCAACTTCCAAACCGATCGCACGAATACTTAGCAACCACAAATACCACTCAGAGGTTTTGCAAAAGCTACCGGGTTGTTTAGAGCGGATTTCAGATGACCATCGTGTAAGTAAACGCAATTGTACAATCACTAGCCAATCAGAAACAAGAGTAATTACAACTTACTGTTGAATGTGTTCCAGCCCAGCCAATCACGAGCCGAACCAATTGGCTAGTAATTCCTTGCTTGTAATTAGTTCCAATTTGATTGGTTGATAGGAATAAGCAGCCAATGAGAAAGCAAACCAGTCGCAAACACGATGGTCATCTGAAATCCGCTCTAGATGTATGATTCAGGGAACGCTTTCAAAACACAACTATTTGTCAAACGCATGAAAACCGCAGTAACACATTTGTTTTTCGTCTTTTCCTTTTGCGTCTATTTTATCACAGATCTACCAACAAGCCACTGGTAAATCCAAAAACACCGAGGTTATCATAAAAAAAAAACGTTTTCTCTTGGATGTTCATTGACAAGGTAAAATGTGAATAGATTTTTGAGCGAGAAAATAATTGTTTTTGATCAATGTATCGCACTGAAGTCGATCCTTTGCCGCAATGAAAGAAACTATTTATTTTTGCTACACAGTTTTTACAAATTTTGAGGAAACTCAGTCTAATGCAACAAGTTAGGCTACCCTGCTAGCAAATTGCGGATTAGTCCAAACCTTAATTTCGACAGTTTCCTTTTGGCTGTTGGATTCGATTCGATGCGGCTTTGAGACCGGCGTTTAACACTGGTCTTGATTTTCAGTGCCGCGCTAAATATCTTGTCAATCTTGTGAAAAATCAACCTGGTATATACAGCTCACCTTCAAAACTTTCTAGTTCTCCATTAGGGACACCAATGATAAAGCCAACGAAACACGCCAATAAAACCCAGTGTAAGAGAAAACTCATGATGCTGGGAAACTGTTGTGTATACTAACAACCTCTCAGTCTGTAACGCTGTTTTAGTGAACAAGACGTCTTGCTTGAGAAACCAAGTGACACCATTGTAAACATCAGAGAACGCTTAAACTTGGTCATCCGTTTTGGAAAACAATGGCCTTGCCTGACTGAAAATGTCGTTGGGATGACATATATCTTT
This sequence comes from Scolanthus callimorphus, assembly GCA_033964015.1. Taxonomy (NCBI): domain Eukaryota; kingdom Metazoa; phylum Cnidaria; class Anthozoa; order Actiniaria; family Edwardsiidae; genus Scolanthus; species Scolanthus callimorphus. The sequence continues at coordinate 22,982,535 of CM066915.1, forward strand.
TATTTTTCAATGGTACGATAAAAAAACAATAATATTGAATGCCAATTCAGAATCTACTACCGTTAATGTTTATTCGAGTGCCGCGTTGCCCGCCATTTTTAGGCCGTACTAAAAGAATATACATGTTTATTGTTTAAGCACTTTTCCACTATTAGTAACGCTTAATTACAGTTCTATAAATACGTGGGCATTCCTATTCTTTTTGAGACAAACTAAATCGGGGTTTGAATCCTTGGTTTTCGTTTTAAAAAACAGGTATATTTGTTGCCATTAAGGCTTTGGCCATTATAACCATAGTTTATGGATGCACACGATCACATGTTTTTCCATACTAACTATAATGATACATGTAAACTATGTGATTAAGGTTTGTTAATCGTGTTTGAAAAGCTGTTTGTTTTTATTCTTAAGGATAATATTTACTTTAAACAGGGTCTCAATGGGGGTGTTGCTTTGACAGTTCACGGCTGGTTAATAGGCCATTTGTACTAACTGGGTCACGTGACCCAAATCCCATACATTCTGAATAAAATCTTGAAAATTCAACTCGCTGCCATTTGCTCCAGGTTAGAGATTTTAAGCTGAAACTTGAGTTTTTTGACTTGTATCAATTAGTTCTTTGTATTCCTGGAATTGATTTTGACAAAACATCTCGTTAAGAGGTAGTTGGGGTCACGTGGCCCAGTTAGTGCAAATGGCCTATTGTTCCGACGGAGTTAACTAGGATGCGGATACCCTGTGGAATCACTCTGACACCGTATTTCCGGTTCTAGAGAGAACTAGCCATTCAGAAGACTGGCCAACACTACATGCGGCTATGAAAATTCATTTGTTTTCCTAAATTATTTGCATGATGTTTACGGTTGATGGTTAATTTTTCCTGGACCGGTTGACGTTTTATTTTTTCGCCATTTATTGCTCATGTTAAAAAGTACGCGCTAACCCCATTGAGACCCTGTTTTAAAACCTAAGTTACTAACGGTTAACTAAAAGACTAAATTACTAACAGTCTTATGTTTCTCTCGTGTGTTGACTCTTTATTAGTCGTATAAGTAGCGTCCTAAAGCTCATTGGGTATACGGTCCGTTTACTATATTCACAGACTAATCCAGACTGATCCCGAACCGTCTGTTTTCAAGAAATACGCGCGTGACCCACGCCAGCCCGGTCTCTAAAGTATTTTGTTTATGACAACAGCGTTTTCAAATACCGTCGCTTTCGTAACGTAGTAAGGAAGGGAGGTCAAACCAAATAAAACTTCTTCGGTTTATTTCGAAAGCGTCTGTCTACACGAAAAGGACCATCACGCCAACACAGACTGACCTACGTGCATCGCGGATGTTACCAAAGATGCTAAAAAAAGACCGTGACTTTTCGATCCTTACGCAAATTTGAATTTCAATAGTGGGTGAGCCTATTGTAATCTTCAATTTCGTAGCAAAAAAATTGTTGCGAGTTTCCTGTGTCTAACATGGCTGGAATTTAGGCGGAAATATCCGCCAAAGAAGTATTTGTCCGAAAACATGTCCTTATAAAAACTAGAACAGAAATAGAAACATTAATCTCCAAATGCGTAAAATAACTGAACAAAATATTTGTTGCGGATTTCCTGTGTTTGCACCGCGCGCGCATGTGAAAATGAATGGCTTGGAATTTAGGCGGGAAAGCCAACGGTCAGAAACATTTCCTGACAGTTTGATACTTCCGTGATTAACAGTAGAAAAGAAAAAGAAAATCGTACTATCTAAATTCATAAAATAACTTAGTAAAATATTTATGTTTCGAGTTTCCTGTGTTACTCACCTGCACACGCGCGCGAGCAAAAATGGCGGGAATTTTAGGCGGAACCCAAAAGCTAAACCAGAAACTAACATTTACCCGACGGACACGTTCGTAAGTGAGAGAACATTATTGATATTATAACATACAAAACGTGTCACATATCACACTAATAATGGTTTAACATAAAAAAATTCTTGTAAAACATAACTAACTACCTAGTAACGTGGCGTACGAACGTCTAGAAACGGATTGTGTCTATATGCCGAGGAGAAAGAGTCAATACACCTGTCATTCTATTGGGATGATAGACTGTCAGAATACGATATCGAAATTAAAAATCGAAAGTAAAAGCACCGATAATATCTTCTGTCTGAGCAACTCTTTAAAAACTAGGGAACAAAAAAAATATGGAAATGCTTACTCTTTTTTACTTCACGGTTGACTTCGGCCCCGCTTCTCGCGCGTTTTTAACATTTTGCGTAAAACGGATGCCTTTATTAGTTTTGAAAGGAAACGAATCGAGCGCAAAAATATTTTCTTGTCAAGGTCTAGTAGTTTTGAAAAATGAACCGATACATTTGCGTTGCCAAACTAGAGTCAAGAGGACACCCCGAGACGGCCAGCGGTTATAATTGTACTAAATGATTCGTTAAGCTTAGCGCAAGTCGAACTTTAGTCAAACTTTTCCTTTTTCAAAGAATACTGCCTAATTATAGGTAATAATCACAAATGTTCTATTGTTTTATACTGGTACGTCGCATGGTACGTCGCAACATTGGCACGACGTTTGCATACGCCGGAGGCTTACGCTATTTGAGTACTTCGTTAGTAAGTCGTTGTCTACTTGTTTGAAAAACTTACCAGCAATCAATGATAGGAGTATTGGTATTACGAACTTCATTTCGGCGCAGATGCGAGCTCTGGGTATTATGAGTGAATCGAGAGCAGTAGGTACTAATAAAGTTTCTTCTTGAATCTTTCTCTTTGTGATATCGTTCTGATCACTCAGCTTTAGGTTTGCTTTGCGCTTTATTGAAAGACCAGCTTTATATAGTTTGCGGGCGAATCTGATTGGCTGGTGTACACCGCCGACGTCACTTTCGTTCTTCCTTTCCTTTGTTCGTTAGCATGTCCGAGAATCCCACGTGGTCATTAGGAACCTTCTTAATCAATGCGTCGCATCAATGCCGGTAGAGCCACAGCCAGAGCCAAATGTAATTCTCGTACCCATAGCTCCACGGCTCGTCACCTCGCGGGGGAGGCTCTGGTTACGGCCGCTGGCGCATGCGGTGCCTTTGCTACGAGAAGAACATTTGAGAGAAAGATATTTCTGGGCATGCACCAACAAAATCAGCCGATTAGCGCACCGCGGCTGACTCGTACCCAGTCCCCTAGTTGTTCTCTTTGAGGCGTGCGGTGCGTCACGGTCAGGGCGATTCGTCACTAGGTGCGCGATGCACCACGGTCAGGACGAACTCAAAGATTTTGCGCGCTTGTCCAGTAACGCAATATCGGTAACAGCATGTAACGCAAAAGCGAACCGACAACAAAATTACAAAAACAAAATTGCTGTCACAAAGAATCTCCCCCTGCGAGGCGACGAGCCGAGAATGAGTACCATTATGAGCGATGTCTTCATATGTTTCCGCAAAATTCTATTCTCTTGGTCGTACTTTGCAAGAGGAGATGTCTGAATTCATCGTGAGTTTTTCTCATAGTAGTAGTAAAACGCCATCGTCCTAAAAATTACGCTGCCAACTTTTCCAATTTTTTTGATCAGATTCTGAGACAGATGGTAAAGATTGAGCGTGTAGCCCGGACTACCACAAATTTCCAAAAACATTCATTGTCATGAATGTTGAGGATTTGTTCTTTTGTTGATACAACTCTAATAGTAGTAGTATTATGGCGGCCCTGGGACAATTCCAATTTGATCAAATTTTGATCAATCAAAATTTGATCAAATTCAATTTGATGTAAAAATGGTTTGAGTCAATTTCAATTTGATCAATTTCAATTTGATAAAAAATTGTTTGTGCACGCCCCCTCAAATCCTGTCAAACCCTTTTAAAAAGTTTCCTTTAAAAGCGTGTGCACACCTTTAAAAATTTTCCTGTCAAATCCCCTCAAAAAAGTCTCCCTAGCACATATCTCTGACAGTTGTGTAACAAGGTGACTGAAATACCCTCTCTTTCGAGAAATTTTAAAAAATTGAAAAACGGTTTAAAGAGATGAATACTATAATAAAAATGGACAATCAAACAGTGAAACAATTGAAAGCCCTCGCCAAAGAGCGACACATTAAAGGCTACTACAAATTACGTAAAGCTGAACTCATCGAAGCTTTGGGTAATATACCAGTGCAAAGACCCATTCCAACACCAAGGACCAATATACCAGTGCAAAGACCCATTCCAGCACCGAGAACTAATATACCCACCCAACCCATTCCAACACCAAGGACTAATATACCAATGCAAAGACCCATTCCAGCACCGAGAACTAATATACCCACCCAACCCATTCCAACACCAAGGACTAATATACCAATGCAAAGACCCATTCCAGCACCAAGGTCATTGAAAAGCCTGACTTCGAGGGCTGTTGAAACAGTAAAGAAAGAGATTAACAAGTTCACAGACTGGATATTATCTCATGTCCCAGATCCAATTAAGAACAACGCAAGCAAACGAGTTAACAACCTGAAGGAAAAAGTAAACCGTATTTTTAATAGACATGATCACTTTACTCCAAAAGAACAGCAAACAGCGCTGAAGGGGTATCTCAAAACACATAGGATAGACGGGCAGAGTGGGTATGATCCCGAAACATTTCTCAATAATTCCAAACCAAAAGTTCTCAATCTGTTTAACCAACAAAAGAAGGCTATCAAAGTCAAGTTTATCTTTACATGCAAGTTCATAAAAGAGAATCCAGCTACTGGTCAGATTGATGAAAATTCAGGATATTTTCATACTTTTGTAGAAACTATAACAGAGTCAACCGATTTCTCTGACTTGTTCAATTCAATGACAAATCGTCTACTGGAATTGATTGAGCAATTTCAAAACCAAGGCTCTGGATGGCAGTTTGATCAGGTGGAATACTTTGATATTCACATAGATCCATTCGAGCCGCTTTCTGGAAGTTCCTATATATCACTACCATCAAAATTAGCAAACAAGAAGGCAATCATCAATGTTAAGAACGAGAACGATCACGAGTGTTTCAAATGGGCAGTAACGTCTGCTGTATATTCACAAGATGTTCATCCTGAAAGACTTAATAAACAAATGAGAGAGAACTCTGAGAATTTCGACTGGTCGGGAATAGAGTTTCCCGTCTCACTAAAACAGATTGATAAGTTCGAAAAGCAAAACCCATATGCAATTAATGTATATGGATATGAAGGTGATGTTTACCCTCTAAAAATAAGTAAGAAACATGAAGCTCATGTAATCAACTTACTTCTCATATCAAACGATGAAATGAATCACTACTGTTGGGTTAAGAATTTTAAGAAATTAGTATCTACTCAATGTGATAAATACCAGCATACTCTATTTTTTTGCTATAGATGCCTGAACTCATTTCGACGCAAACAATCATTAGATAAACATATCGAATTCTGCTCCAAAAACGAGCCAGTTAAGAATGATATGCCTAAAGATAAAGACGGAAACCCTATTTATTTAGCGTTTAAGAATTTTAACAGAAAAATGCGAGTGCCCTTCGTTGTTTATGCTGACTTTGAAAGCTTTACAGAAAATATCGCGTCATGCTCCCCAGATGAAAGTAAAAGCTTTACTAAGCAATATCAGAAGCACAAACCATCTGGCTTCTGCTATCTCATCAAGTGTTTTGACGACAACATACTTCCATCCGAGCTTGTACGATACACAGCTGAATCTCCAGACGAAGATATCCCACAGATTTTTCTTGAGAATTTAGAGTCAGATATTAAGAAAATTTACGATACGTTCAAATTCCCTAAGAAGGTAAGAATGAGTAAGAAAGATAAAATCGACTATAAGAATGCCACACACTGTCACATCTGTGAGGGTGAATTAGGAGAAGATAAGGTATTGGACCACTGCCACCTTACAGGAAAGTACAGAGGCGCGACCCATAACGAATGCAACCTTCAATTTAGAGTTCCGAAGTTCTTCCCAGTCATCTTCCATAACCTATCCGGATACGACAGTCATCTATTCATCAAGAACCTTGGAACAACAAAAGGTAAAATAAACTGTATACCTAATAATGAGGAAAAGTATATCAGTTTCACAAAGCAGATTGTTGTAGACACCTTTACGAACAAAGAGGGCAAACAGATTGACGTTAAACGTGACATCAGATTCATCGACAGCTTTAAATTTATGGCAACAAGCCTTGACAGCTTAGTAACTAATCTACCACAATCTTCTTTCAAAAATCTCACTGAAAGTTATGAAGGAGAACAATTACAACTATTGTTAAGAAAGGGTGTTTTCCCATACGATTGGTTTGATGGTTTTGACAAACTCAACGCAACTCAGCTTCCACCAAAGGAGGAATTCTACTCTAGACTCAATGACACCGACATATCAGAGGAGGACTATCAACACGCTCAAAAGGTGTGGGAAACCTTTGAGATGAAGAACATACGAGACTATCACAACCTTTACCTTGAGTCAGACGTTCTTTTGTTAGCCGATGTCTTCGAGAACTTTCGAAACGTGTGTCAAGAAAACTATGGGTTAGACCCAGCATGGTATTACACAGCACCTGGACTAGCCTGGGATGCAGCGTTAAAGTTAACGAAAGTGGAGTTGGAACTTTTGACAGATCCTGACATGCTACTCATGATCGAGAAAGGCATTCGAGGTGGTATCTCTATGATCTCTACTAGATATGGTAAAGCCAACAACCCGTACATGGGGGAATATGACTCCAACCTATCCACAAAATATATCACGTATCTTGACGCAAACAATCTATATGGATGGGCAATGAGTAAACCACTCCCTACTCATGGTTTTAGATGGATGACTGACCAAGAACTCGAGGGCTGGAAAAATCTCCCATGTATACTCGAGGTTGACTTGAAGTATCCTCGACGCCTTCACGACTTGCACAACGACTATCCACTAGCTCCAGAGAGACTTGAGGTTGACAAGGTTGAGAAATTGATCCCAAACCTCAACGACAAGGTAAAGTATGTAGTTCACCATGAGACGTTGAAACTTTACAATAGCCTCGGACTCAAAGTCACCAAGATTCATAGGGTATCACATTCGAAGAGTCTGCATGGCTAAAGCCATACATCGACTTGAATACTAACCTAAGGGCGAAAGCAGCCAACGAATTTGAAAAAGATTTTTTCAAGTTGATGAATAACTCTGTCTTTGGGAAAACCATGGAAAACATCAGAAACAGGGTGGACATTCGATTGGTCATGAATGAAAAAGATGCGAAAAAGTTAATATCAAAGCCAAACTATCAACACCGCACAATTTTTTGCGAAAATCTAGTTGCTATTCACATGAAGAAAACAAAGTTGGTCTTCGATAAGCCAGTTTACTTAGGCATGTCCATTTTAGACATAAGTAAAACATTAATGTATGACTCTCACTACAATTACATCAAACCAAAATATGGCAAAAAAGCCAAGCTGTTGTTTACAGATACAGACAGTCTTGCCTATGAGATAGAAATAGAAGACTTTTACAAGGATATCAGCTCGGACGTGAACGACATGTTTGATACCAGTAATTATCCCAAAGATCATCCATCGGGTATCGAGACTGGAGTAAACAAGAAAATCATCGGCATGTTCAAAGACGAGGCTGGAGGTAAACAGATTACCGAGTTTGTCGGTCTGCGTGCCAAACTCTACGCATACAAATTGGATGAAGGAGAGGAAGAAAAGAAATGCAAGGGTGTGAAGAAAGCAGTCGTGAAGAAAGGCATCAGTTTTGATGATTACAAGGATTGTCTATTCAATCAACAAAATCAGATGAGAAAGATGAATGTAATTCGCAGCCATAAACATGAAATTTACACCGAGACTGTAAACAAGGTCGCCTTATCCCATGAGGACGACAAGCGAATCATTTGTGAAGATGGTATACATACTTACGCTCACGGACATTATCGTTCCAACACAGAATTGGGTGGGAGCTCGGTGTCTTCTGGTACAACCTGAAGTTCTTCCCTCACAAAACTACGCCTTGGCCCATCCAGTAAATAATACAATACTGGCTGATTTGGTGACACAACGCTACGCGATAAATCATAAACCTCCAAACTCCAGATAGGATCAGTTGCTCGACGATTCTCTCCACCCTCACCCTCACCAGGAGCATATAAATATCTAATTTTAACACCAGGAGGTAATCTCACTTCATTTACTCCGACAGGACGCTTGTATTCTACACCCTTAATATCAACCTCTCTCATTTTCACAGCTTTTACAGGCTCTTTGCCGGTGATTCTTATAGGCTGACTATTCAAATTTCTCAAAACATCTGGCAAACGTTTCACCCAAACTCTAGAGCGATCATCACTAATCATTTCCTGTGCATATTGATGAGAAAATAATTTCTCACCCAAAGTCCGATTCGCCCGCTCTACAAATGCCTGAGCTCGATGATTCCCAGCCTCACTTCGCTGAATGGCTACTTTATGTTTATTCATGAGATTAGTAACTTCACCCATGAATTCTTTACCAGGGTCAACAATTAATGTCTTTGGCCACTTAAGTTTTCGAGAGTAAATCTTGGTTAATGCTCTCGCCACTTCACCACTTTCTTTTGAAGTTAATGCTTCGGCATCCTTGTATCTCGAGGCGATATCAATCACCACCAACGCGTACTTATACGTTTCCTACCAACTTTATCATGAGGTAGAAATAGCAAGTCTGCTTGGTGAATCTGATTTGGTTTATCCACAGTCCAATGTGGTCTGGGAACATACTTTGGAGCTGGTAAATAAATTTGCCATAGCGCCTGTTTCTCAAGCCACCGTTTAGCCTCAGCTTCACTAACTTTGGCTGCGCTTGCCAATTTTGGAATAGCTGAATAACCTTTCCAGTAACCTTCTGTGGAATAGTATATTTTCGATAACATTCTTTCGTTACTCATTTAAAGAATAATCCATCTATTTTTAAATAAAAAATGTCACAAGCTATATCAGAAAACATTAACCCAAACAGGGTCCTACGAGAGCCTTTCGGCTTGAAGGCTGAATCGTCACTGAATCGAATTACATTTAATCCCTCTTCAGCTAGTCCCGGAGAGAGACTCTATATTAATATTCCGAAACTGGCTGATAATTTGGTTATTGTTCCAAATACCCTAGCGCTGACCTTTAACATTGCTCTAACTGGTACGGGTAAGCATGTGAATAATAGATTTGTCAACAATTTGGCAGCATGCTTGAAATCAAGATATAAGATACATTTTGGTGGGGAAACAGTGCAGGATACTAATAGGTATGATTTATATAAGCTATATAGTGATCTTCATCTTTCTAAAAAGGAACGAGAAACTAGGCTCAAAGAAGGAATTTCCAGTCTCAACATGCGTAAACTGAGGGCTGGTGCAAATGATAAAGTGTCTACAGATGCAGCAGAAGTAGCATTAGCAGCTGTATATAACACAAAATATAGACTCCCTCTTGAGCATCCAATTATAGACAATCATGGAGTATTTTATCCAATGGCACTTGCTCAAGGGTTTATGTTTGAGGTTACTCTTCCAGAATCAAAAGATCTTACATTCACTTCAGATAAAACAAAACCATTTACATATGCTATTTCCAATCTTGAGCTAGAATACCAAAGCATTTCAAGTGACTTCCTAGCAAGAGAGGCAAAGAGCACTTATCAAATTGGGAAGGGATTCTATTATGAAAATATTCACCTTCATAAGACGTTCACGATTACCAAAGGGACGGATAGCATATTAAATGAGAATATTAACATCCCTCGTAGAAGTATGACAGGCATCCTAATGTTGTTTACAACACCACATGAAGATGGGGCACGTGATAGTGAAAGTTTTGTGAATCCAAGTATCACAAGTGTTAAAATTAACATCGATGGCGTACCAAACCGGTTATATAGCAAAGGTATGGAAACCTCAGATTTTTATGATGCAGCTGTCAAACGGTTTGGATCGAGTGATAATATATCAATCAAGGATTTTTATAATGATAAATTTGCAATATGGATAGACCTACGAACATATCATGATGACTCTATACATGGTAATGGCTTACACATCAGTAATACAAGAGATGGAGTTCATCTAGAGATGAAACGAACAGCTTCAGGGTCTGGTACCATTACCTGCTATATGTTCGTGGTAGCCGACGCGTTGATGGAGGTCATGAATTCCAACTTACGTTCAATCATGTATTAAAAAGAACAACTGTTATAATACAAATGTATGGAAGAATTACGAGAAAAAGTCCCTTTTCATTGTATTATAACTGGACCGACAAATTGTGGAAAAACAAAATACCTCACGGAACAGCTCCGAGGACCGTTCCGCAATGTGTTTGAATATATTGTTCTCATATGTCCGACTTATGCAAAAAATAAGACCTATCATAGATTTGCTCACGGAGATAAACGTTTCTTGGTATTATCACCAGATGCTAGTAACATTGATGAGATTAACGAGTTATTGAAGGATTGCTCACAACTTTTTTCTGGTACAAATACGTTACTTATTTTGGATGACTGTGCTGTATCGAAAGATCTTAAGCAACGCTCGAACAAGTTTATAGACCTTGCATTCTCAGGGAGACACGATGGATTATCAGTGTGGGTATTGACGCAACAATTAACATCCATAGCAAAGCCCTTCCGTGACAACGTCGCCTGTGTGGTTACATTCCATAATAGACCTTTCCGATTTAGCGGAATATAGCGGGAATAGGCATATTATATTCCGCACTTATATTCCGCTTGTTACAAATGCGTCGCGCTTTGCAAGATTGCAGTGAAATTCGATGCCGAGAGAATAAAACAGCATGATGGCACAATATAAGTAACTTTAAAAATACGAAGCATTTTGATTTAAGTTATTAAACGCATTGTGCGCAAGTTGCTCTAGTACTTTTTAGAATTATTTTGTTGAAAAGCTTGCATGGGTGTCAAACAATTGAAAACGAGCTTTAGACATTCACACACTAATCAAAGCTCTTGTAATAACCCAATTCCAGGGCATTTCCTCCTATATATTAGTTGAAGCGTATCTCCCCCCTTTTTTAAGGACGGGGTAAGTGAGAGTACAAATATCACAAAAGTTAAGATTGAGTAAGTACCCTGCAGACTGGTTTGATTTATAAAAAAACTCGTTTATAGTACTGGGAACGTCATGATACGAATGTCTTTAATAAAGCGCGCTGTTTCGCACGAAATAAGAGATTCGCGCTTTTTTTAAAGAAACGTTATTTCAAAAAGCGTGTGGTTCCATGTTAAAAAATAGTAGCCTATGGATTTGGCGACCTCCAGTTTCTGCGTCGGTTTGAATAGGTGAGTTTTCGCATCAAAAATAAGTATAAAACAAATGTTACGCGGGATGACCTTTTCAGACAGTACGTTTATTTAAATATCTTGATTCAATACAACTTAGACTGCACACGAACAATAGATACTAGTCACTGTCTGAGGACAACAGTCCATTCTTCTCTTCCCATTTGGTGAGTGTTCTCATGTGAGCATTCGCGGCCCGAGTTGCTGTTTCCAGGACCCCAGGAAGCTTGTCCAGTATAGTATCTAGCTTTGCAGATCTCTCAGTTGAAGTTGAAGTTGATGTTGTTGTTCTCTTCTTTCTTTTCCTGTGTTAATAGAACAAAGGATGATGCTTAGTAGATGACAGTGCTAGCTTTATATATCTATCGACTATGCCGAATAACTCCAACAACGGGACCAATATAATTATGTGCAATTCTGGCAGATGCATACGTGAATGCCGACTTATTTATCAGGGCCGTAGCAAGCCTCCAAAACTGGGGGGGAAGGGGGGCACGACATAGAGAGTTTTAAGGAAAAGTTTAAACTCTTTTGCGCGCGACGAAAATTTAGAGTCCAGCATGTGAAATTACCGCACGCTTGGGAGAACTTTGATATACAGGGTGCAAAATCAGGAGTTTTAAGGCCCCTAAGAGCGCTACAGCCCTGTTTATACATATCAGGCCCACAGGTAGTTTCATTTCCACAGCCAATTAACTGTGAAAATATAAATCACGCTTTATCAATATGTGAACAGTATTCGTACCTATCTTCCCTCTTTTCCTCTTCCCTCGCCCTCTTCACCTTTCCCAATACCTTCGGCATGGAATCAAGCTCCTCATCTTCAGCACCAAGCTCATACTTCCTCTCTTTCTTCTGGATGGCTTGTACTACCTCTCGAACTTCACGTTCATCGTCAGAGCAGTCAGAGATCGACATCTCGCTTTCAGTAGTGGTTTTCGTCTCGCTTTCCTGGTACTCGAATTCTTTATCTATTTCCCACTCGTTGTCATTTTTCGCTGCATGAAAAGATTAATAGCACTTATGAGGTTGGTCCTGGACTTGTACATAATTTGCGGAAAAAGTGAAGGGACTAGATAAATAATAAAAATAAAAATCGTTCAGTCTTCTAGTCGTGCATACCTAAGAGTGGGCCGAGCGCGACCTTCAGAGGCCGAATGATTCGCATAGCAACAATAAAATGCTTTTACAGTAATAAAGCTTACCCTTGGGAGTTGTGTTTCCCAGAAGTTTGCTAGCTCGTTTGCGCAGCCTTTCTAGTAGGGCCTTTCTACTACTGTTGTTCTCTGATGTGTACTGACTTGCTGCATCCGTTCCCAAAACGTCCGCGTGCTTTCTCATAAAAGACAACACGCTGCGCCACTCGCGCCCGTAAAGGTTAACGGCCTGTAGTATAAGTGAATCTTCAACGCCGGTGAAGCCCCTTCGAGTTTTTCTCGTGGCCATAACTAAGCTATCAAGACGGAGAATGCCAAGAGAACGACAGATTAAAATGAGCTTGCAGGCCAACACGTGGCACCTGTCACACGCTTCGTTGCACTTGTATTTAAAACTGCCGCCTCTAATC